>JABSTQ010002312.1:0-57469 GCA_013358835.2 Ixodes persulcatus | reverse complement strand
ACATGGTTCGTACCGCTGGCTCGTTAGCGCCCATGGTGGTACCTGCCCACCCTTACTTCACATATAGGCGGTTTGAAATCGCGAACGCTTGTATCTTGTATTTGCCTTTATATTACATAGTGTATTTTTAGGTTGTATTTGAAGACTAAAAAATAAGTGGTTTATATGGAATTGTAATTAAATACCATTTCAAATACAATCGCCATCTGGAATTAAAGTAGATGTCGGCAGGTTTACCCGGCCAAAGGCCGGCATTCTCTTAGCGACACCTGGTTTTCAGGTAAGTAATTTGCCAGCGAAGCATACTAGAATCGTGGGGTTTTAATCACACGCATTCAGTAGTATAATTACACAACTACACGCTACTCTAGGGGTCAACCACATTAAAAAATGACAGATTTAATTCTTGGACCGAGGTCTTCAAAGTGCGTGACTCACCTGTTTTACACTCCCCTTTAATTTCTTTACTACCAAGCAGAAATAGGTGATCAATAGTCACATGGTCCTCATCACTTGGAAACAGATTCTTTTTTTCGCACCTGAGTTTATGATAAAAAAAGTATGTTTTGTCCGGCCTTCACAGACTTGCTCCTGCACAAGAACTATTCGACCTTCTCTCCTAATCAAAGCCAAAATATATTGTAGTTATATTTGCGATTTACATTTATACATTTCTTTTGCCGTAGAATACGGACTACATTTATTATTCTGGCATTGTAATCTTTAAGCGGTTTACTTGAAAATCAAAGAAAAGCTGTGGGAAACAAATGGATATACAAAAGTATTTTTAGGGGGTTCAATGATTCCTCTTGCATTTTTAATTTGTATTCAAACACTTTTCTTATAAAAATTCCACTTGTAATAAATATATTTCTTCAAAAAAAGCTTGCATCTGTATTTCGATACATTGCAAGCATATTGACCGTCCCTAGTCTGAATGAACCAGCGTGGGTTCACAAAGTAAGTGCCCTGTAAATCCCATGAATAGAGAGAGCCCAATGTGGAGCCGAAGTGGGCCCCTATTGGTCCCAGAAGGAGTGCTCAAGTGGACTGCCAGGGTAGCCCCTCGAGGATCCCATAAGGGAGTTTCTTCAAAAGGGCCATCTGGCTGCGCCCAATTTTTTCGCCTATGAAGTCAAGTTGCAAATCCCATTGGAACGACCCTTTTATGAACAGCACATGTGAGGCCTATAAGAGCCACCCTATCAGAACCCACTTCGAGCTGCTTAAAAACGTATGAGGTGTACAAGTATTTGCTCGAAATAAGGACGCCGTTTCTTTTTGAAAGCTGTTCTACTCCTAGTCACTTACATGGGAAGACGTCTTCCGACTTCTTCAGGCACGAGGTTGTGTTTCCGACTGACGGTCAATATGGAGATATCGCCCCAGACGGGTCCATACATGGGTCCCTCATGATGATCAACAAAGAAGTAAGTTGACAATCGTTACATTTCAAATAATTATTCGATATTCGCCACGTAGAAATAAAAACAAAATAGAGATATATCTTTTAGTTTACCATTCTTTCCCTCGCGATTAACGAATAAACGGGTTAAACGCTTTGAATGGTTCCAAAACACAACCGGACGGAAGGAAGATAAAACTAATACAAATGATCCCCAGAATCTCTGAACTTCTATTTCTTGACATTTATAAAATGCGACACTCACACTGTATTCACTGACGAAATGAATACGGTAGGCTGTCTTTTGAATGTCCGACCTCCAGTCCGCGCTTTATGACTTTCGCCGTGCTTTGACTACACACGTGCTCTTGGTGCACGAGACGCTGAATCGTTGTCCAAGGTAGGAAGATCGCGCTGGTGAGGGAAAACTAAAGCTCATCACTGCCGCTCTCACCTTCTCAAAGGCAATGGGCATACAAAATTTAAAGATGTGAAAAAATCGTTGGGAAGCATGGTTTCAAACGCAAAAAACAACTGACACGAGGAAGAAGACAGATACAGAAGCGCCTTACAACGTGCTTCCTAACGTTTTCCAACTAGCCAAATATAAGCTCTACTACAGTAAACAAAACTGTGTTTTTACTTCCTCGTCTTTTACATTGCCGTCTGCTTTCCTCCTCGTGCCCTTTTGTTTTTTTGTTTTTTTATGTCTGACTTATTTCGGAGACTTTGTCCCCAAGCACATCATTTGGGAGCCGCCGTTTGGTCCCACGTAGTACAGAGTATTCAGACTTTCTTAATGTCTCAATACCTTGATAACCACGGAAGCTCCAGAAAAGGCAGGCTCGCGCCATTTGACTTGTTTGAAAGGAAGTCATTTCGCAAGGTTGGTTTTTTGGGACTAGACATTGGTGGGTGTCGTTATTCCTATTCGGAGTTATTCGGTAATAATCTTCTCTTATTTTTACCCTGTGCCAGCAAAATGTTTGATCTAAATTCAGCAATTGTTATTTCAATCTCATAAGTGCAAAAAACGTTTAACTAAGCAATTGGAATTGTTTTGCGTTGATTACTTCTCTTATTATCCTGTCTCCCATTTTTCAGCTGGCGGATGTAGCAATTGGCCCCTTCAACCTGGAATACATTCAGTGGAAGGTTTTTCCTACTGCCACTCAACTTAAATACGACAATTTCCAACTGATAAGTGGCATGAAGGACCCCTTTGTGTCCGACTCGGGTGCTTTTATTAACATATTTGACAAAGAGGTGACTAGACATCTATTTATTTGCATCTATACCTGCTCCGCCGTTAGTCAGAGGAATACATAAGTGCAAACATAAAACATACATGCGCAAAACAAGCAAAAAAAGTTTGTTTACTTACTTTACATCGTATTTCTTTAATATAGCCTAGAGACGAGCATTATCGGCAACAGTAATGACTTTTTTCTGTAGTATATTCCAATCCCGGATATATAATTTTAAAAAAGCGAGGAGGAAAAAAAAGTAGTTATGATAAAGACATGTTTCTACTTTGTTTTAAAATAATTCGACCTTGAAGAATTATAATGTGGAGGCAGGATGTAGAAGGCCTCTTTCAACCTTAAGAACGTTCTACTTTGTTAAAAAGATATTTCAACCTAATATGTCCTTTATCTCAGTGCATCTTGTAGATGGGGGGCGGTCACGTATTACAAACCTTAGCGCTTGATTTTGAATTTGCTCTATCTTATAACCCAAATAACAAAAAGATATGCTAAAATTAATCCAACGAATGAGAAATCCAATGATTGTATTACGCTGCGGGACGTATTTCTAAACTTTATCCGTATAACATGCATTTTACTAGCCTTGTCTACAGCGTTATCTTCGTAATTTTTCTATTTTAAAATACTGTAAACGACTTAATTTTCGCGGGCTTAAATTTTCGCGAATCGGGCCAAAGCTGACAAATTGAAATTATTCGCGGGTTCTAATTTTCGCGAATCGAGTGTAGCCTCCGTAGCGTTCACATATTGCCCGCATTGTTCGCGGGACGTATTTTTCGCGTTTTTAGGCGATTCGCGAAAATTAGGTCCTAGCGAAAATTTAGTCGTTTACAGTAGATAGAAAATTATTTGCGAGATACGTATACCTTCTTAAACGTTCAAGTATACAATATTTTGTTTACACGATTTTCCTCAGTTACATTATAAAAAATATGTATATTTACACTTCTATCTATTTAATGTCCTTTTCGAATTATCACACCATAAATAATAGCGTTCAGGGTTCTCGATAAAATATGCTCATGCGAGCACTCTTGACAGACGTTTCTGCATGTATACTTGTTCATGATAAACTCTGAACGCCAGTCAGTTGCTCTTTAGTCATCTTAGCCAATAAGACGGGAGAACTGCATACTGGCCATATGGTCTACATGTCGAATAAGCTTAGAACCTGTTCGAGAAGTAGACCTTTAGGAACATCAAATACGTGAAAACGATTTCGTGCGTGTAGATTAAATACCACTTAGCAACCTAATAAAATTGCAAATGTAGTTTTTTTTTTGTAGTAGGTTATTGGTTATGTATTACTTTTTTCTCGCCCATACCGCCCCACTGAAGGTTACTTAAATCAGAAAAATGCGTCGTGGTTTTTAGTGGCACTAAACAAGCAATATCATTCTCCCGAATTGAGTGCACCGAACTTGAGCAGGCGCAGTTTTAGATGGTTTTTATTAAGAAGTAGAATGGTCGGCAGAAACCTCGTAGTACACGTTTCGTTTTTAGGTGACTTAAATAAACCTGTTTTTAGAACAGTTAGAACGCCTTTGAAACTAACTTCTTCAAAGTATCGGCGAAGCAGAGCACGCCGATGGGCAAGCGCACAGTTCAGATCGCGAACGGATTCGCCTATTCTTTAAAGCATTTCGTTCACGGGGTCTTTCAAGTGCTCATAGTATAAGTCGACTACGTGTACGGCCAAAACCGTTTCTTGCTGAATAATAGACTTACAATAATGTATATGACGTTTAGAATGCCTCTGCTGTTCAGAGTCAATTGTTGTATTCAAAAGTCACATTCAACGAGGTCGTCATTCGTAAACCATGTATTAAAATAAGTTTTTACGATCTTTTAAAAATATGTCATCGTATACTGCCCCGTGATGCACTGTAATCACTTGTCATTCTTAATAAGTGAAAAAAAAAATAAAAACAGGAGCCGGTTTCATTCCGGTGTGGTAATTTAGTATTGGCGCAAGGAGAGGTGAACGCACCATTGCCTCCAAAGCTAAATTACCACCGGAACATAATACCGATCCCTTCTTTTATGGGTTGAACGGATTAGAGGAACGCCAGTAGTTAGTGCCCTGAGAGCATCGAAAAACCACATAAATGCACGAACATCTGAAGGCTGCTCCACGCTTTTCCGTTGGACCACGACTTGCAACCGCATGTCACAATTTCCGACGAAAGGACAAGCATTTGCGCCATCTATTGGATATCCCAGGAAAGCGTTTGGTCTGCGCATATTTCCTAATTGTTTATGCGTTATTATTTCTCCGTTCGCTCGAAATAATTGTGACAACGTTATAAAGTAGCATTCCTCATATATAGTGCCTAGAACTCACCTCACTAAGGCTGCAAAACCTTCAGTATAAGGCTATAAGCCATGCGGAGATCGAAATCGTTCAAGGTTTACCTGACAGATGGCGCTTGTGTGCCAGCTTGTTTTCTTGTAGCAAGAAACTTACACCAAAGATCTTGTGTAAATAGGCATTAAAACGATAATAAAGCGCATTTTGAAATCGTGTTTATATGACCCTAGCTGAACCTATGTGCCCTAAGCGTCTTTAAAAAAAAAGAGAAACGACATTATAATCATGTGTCCCTTTTTTTCCTACTAAAAACACAACCAGGCATCCCGACACACCCCTTTTTATAGATGCATCCTATATCCCAGAAAAGGGGTGTGCCACGGTGTTTGGTCGTGTTTTTAATAGAAAAAAAAAAGTTACACATGATTCTGTTTTTTTGGCTTTTTTATATGTTTAGGGCAGATTGATTGAGTTTGCGCCGTAAAAAGACATATTTAAAATTCATTTTAATGTCCCTTTAAGAGTGCGGAACTTCGCCTGGTGTTACTCATTGCCTCTTGCGCTTCTCGGAATGCCGCGTCCGAATGGCGACCACGGGGCCGACAGTCCTGGATCCTGTTCCTCATCTCCCTGACGAGTCTCATCGTGCTTTCTACGGCCTTTTACCGGATTGCTGGGAGGCAGAGGAAGACGAGCCTTTTCTACGACACGTCTAAGTACTTTTACGCATACATCGAAGTACTTTTCTTCGAAGGTAAGCCATTTGCAAGCGATATACGCTCATATGTCAACATCTATAATTGTTTTTGAGTTGAGAGACTCTTGTCGATGTAATAGGAGTGTGGTAACTGACCAGGAAGTAAAAGTATGACAAATAGTTGTGCGCCCTTTTTACGAGGAATGTGCATAACTATACGGGCCCACGTTACCATGCACTCACCACTTGCTTTCGCTAAACTCACTAAATCAAAATAAATTAGCGGTGTTCCGAGCGCTTCGGGTGGCAGTGCGCCTCTATGAGCTTCGTACAGCGTAGGAATAACTTAAAAAAAAAAAAAAAACTCCCAGAAATTTTTCAGTCATATTCGACGTCCCCGCGAAAAAAATGGCAGCTACAGTTTTAGGCTTCCTGGAAGTTTCAATTTAGATACGTTTTTATATTTCGCTTCCAAAGCATACACAATTATTCCTAAACGCCGCAACAGCAGCAAAAAAAAAAAATGTATTGTGTTTCTCTGTTAACGCCACCGACCCTATAGACCTCACTTGTCACCCCGGGTGAAAAATGCCGAGTCACTGAGCTGTGGGCGCATGTGCAGGGTCTGATCTAGCGCACAGCAGAGCAACAGCGCATGCTCACAAGGCGCTCCACAGCTCAGCAGACAAAGATGGCAGCGCTCAGAAGGCGATTTTTGCAAAGGTCTATAGCGCGACAGTATTTCGTTCCCCTGTAGACTTCCGGTAGTGCGCTCATTTCTTCCTTGGCGAAACACAGCGACAGGGCCAGATTCGTTTTTTTTTTTTTTCCTTTCGGGAAACCGATAATTGTAATGCGTTTATGAGACAGAAAACTAAAGGATGCCGAACAAAAACAAACAAAAAGAATACCTGAAGTGCGCAAGGGTCCGCTTCTAGTGGGCGGTAGTGAGGCTCTTGGCAAAAATACACACCAGCGAATTGGAGACGAGTCAGCGGTCGGCGAAGGTACGGATACGATCACAACTTTAGTGCCCAAAAAACGGCGACCTTCAATGTTGTTTTGATGTCGTTTTGAATAGTGTATTTTGCCTCACTCAATCGCAGCCACGAAGGTCCAGTTCGTGCCCCAGGCCAATCGCATCCTGCTGGCCGTGTGGCTGATCGCCTGTTTCATCCTCATTAACCTGTTCAACGGAGAGGTGAAGGCCAACCTCCTGGTCAAGTCGGACACGGAGCGCATCAACACGGCCGAAGACGTCCTGCGCCACCCCAAGCTACTGCCTCTCACCATGAAGAACTCGCCACTCACAACGGCCCTTCAGGTCACGTATCGCTGAACATGGCGGGGCCTGGGCTAGGTGTAGGGCACTCGAGGACCTAAGAGCACCGAACTCCTGTTGGAATGATTAGTGAGCAGACCCAAAGCAAGCAGCTTTTCTCTCTACTGCACTGCGGGAAAGCCGAACGCCGGCATCCGATGTTCCGCGTGCGCTTTTGAATAGTAAGTAGAGAAGAAGGCAGGTTGCTTTCATCTCCTCCTCTTCCTCAGTTTCTGCCCGTATAGCCAAACTCCATAAGATATACTCAGTCAATCTCTCAAGAGGTCCCAAATTTACAAAATAAGAGAAACGCATTTGAAAGCTAAATAATGCCACTCTTTTCAAAGCGGAAAATAAAAATGCTGTGGTCTTATTTTACCTGAGAGAGTGAGGATACCCAATATCAAAACAAGTTGAAGATTGCTAGGCTTACTTAAAATAAATGCCATGGCGAGCGACGCCACAATTTGAAGGACTGCGTAAGCGAAAATGGCTCAAATACACGGCTTTCTGGGTCGCAGAGACTACTACAAATAGGTATTTAACAAATTTTGCGATTATATTGAGGCGCCAAATTTTTGTATACATAAAATATGAAGGTTTAGTGATAACAAAACACCCTAATACCCAAGATCACATACAAAACAAATTTAACATTGTTTGACCTGCATTAGAACTTTGTATCGCAGTCTCAACGCAAAACGCAGGAAACCGTCTTAGTTGTGCATCAGCTGACAGTCGCTTGCGTAGAATTAGATCAGGTTTTGACTGCCCTCCGTCATTCTTTTATTTACACTGAAACGTGAGTTGTGACCAGGTGACTTCCAAAACCAAAGCGTATACCCTTCAGCACCCTTCAACTGCCCGACTCGCTTTCCGATGACTCCAGATCTCGAGCTCGGAGTCCGTGCGGAGGCTGTGGGACCGCATGGATGCCATGGGTGGCGCCATTCCGGTCCCGGAGGTCTTCACCGCCAAGTCGCTGCAGATGGTGCAGCAGCGCAAGGCCGTCATAGCCACGGACATGATGACCGGGCGCGTCCAGTCGTCCCTGTTCTGCCCTGTCCTGGACGGCTTCTTCTACGTGGGCACACAGTCCATCACCAATCTGCGCTCCGTCTGGTACTACCGGAAGCGGATAGACCCCGACGTCGTACGGGGGATAAACAAAAGGTTAGCTCAGACCATCTTCGAATCAATGCATTATACCTATTTGCTACAGCTACATTTGCTGTGTCACTCTTCGTTTCTCACTTTTTCTTTTCCTTATGAACGTATCCTTGCTTGAACCAGATCTATTTTACAGACAGGTTTCCACTTCATCAGAGTTATCGGTACTTCATCTCAACATCAGAAGCTTACGTAATCATTATGACGATCTTATTTGCTTGCTATCTACCCTAAAACGTGACTTTCACTTTATCGCTCTCTCTGAAACATGGCTCAGCAATAACACAAATAACAACTTCAATATCCCTGGCTATCAGGCACTATATGGTCATCGCGAACCACAAGAAATAACGTTTTCGTCTAAATCGCACGGGAGAGTTGCTCTTTACATAAAAAATACACTTAGTTTCAGACTTCGAGATGACATTCATATATCATCTAACCTTTGTGAATCACTATTTATAGAAATTCCGCCAAATCTCAAATCACCTAGTGTAGTTCCCGATAAAACAAAAAATACACTCATTGGCGTCATTTACCGTTCACCAAATAATGCAGTAGAGCACTTCTAGGCTGTTTAAATGAAACCCTTAAAAACATTTGTCAAACTAATTCGAATGTTATCATTATGGGCGACATAAACATTGACACTTCTACTGATTCATCGGTCACTTACAGATACCTAGATACACTAGCCGTCTACGGACTACAACAATGCTTAACGACAACTACCCGCTTTAGTTACACAAAACACAGCACTTTGGATCACATAATTACGTCTTATCATTAAACAGACTTCACAATTGGCACTATTGCAAGCGACATAACCGACCATACACCCATTTTCGCTGTTTCTAATGCACATAAGGGGTCACAATCGATAACACAAACTACTCAAATATACGATTACAACGTAATAATAAATACATTAAACACGAAGTCATGGGAGAACGTATACCAAGCGCCCACGTCGGACCTAAAACTAAACAACTTTTTAGCAACACTAAAATCTTCAAATCAATTGGGTATGAAAACCAAAACCCTATCCCGCAGATCAGTCAGAAAAAGCCCCTGGTTAACATACGGACTACAGCGATCTATCAATCACAAAAACAATATGTATGAAAAACTAAAACGCAATCCATTCAATCTAAGCCTTCAATCTAAACACAAATCGTATAATGTTTGTTTAAAGAAATTAGTTAACGTAGCTAAACAGCAGTATTTTTTAGTAAACTTTCTAGCCCAGTCACAATCCCAAAGAAACCTGGAAAATAATTAACTCCGCACTAAATAAGACTACCACCGAACAAACTGTATCAGCCTTAAGCACGGATCAAGGCATAATTACGGACAAACAAGAAATTGCTAACACGCTCAACGACTACTTTTCAACTATCACTACAAACGTAAAGTATCTGTCATGCACAAATCTATCCACTGGCACACCAAACATAGCTCGAAATGACACGACTTTTTTTCTTTACCCTGTCGATCCAGAAGAAGTTCATAATACCATTAACAAGCTAAAAAATACTTCGTCGTCGGGGTGCGACGGAATACAGACGGTAATACTAAAACAATGTGGTTCCATCATCGCACAGCCTTTGGCTGATATTATAAACAAAATTTTCACGACTAGCTCTTACCATGACCCACTCAAAATAGCAAAAGTGATTCCAATATTTAAAAAAGGAGACAAACTAAAACCAGAGAACTATCGACCAATCGCCTTACTTCCTGTTATTCCAAAAGTGATTGAAAAATTACTACTAAAGCGACTGAACCAGTTCTTCTCTGAAAATAATTTGATCACTCCGTCACAATAAGGATTTCTTAAAGGGAAATCAACAGAACTCGCGTTATTAAATATGGTAGAGAAAACAAAGCAAAACATTGAAATGAAGTTATTAACAATGGGAATCTTTGCAGACCTAACAAAGGCGTTTGATTTTATTAACCATGAACATACATAAATTAAGTGCTTACGGGGTTCGTGGTGTTGCTCTCAATCTAATCGAAAGTTATCTATCTAACAGATGTCAATTTGTCACTTTAGCCAAATACCATATAGCTTCGCCAATACTGGAAACTCCTCCGAAAACCAATGGGAGCGGCGGCGAACGTGACAGTGGTGCCTCTAGCGGACTCGGAGTCTACGGAAGCAGACAACGCAATGGAAAAGTATAGGCTCCGCGACGTCCTCGAGCTTTGCGAGCCCCGTTTCGTCACCCCAACAGCAGAAACAATTCATTACGATCAGTCCGCTTGCAAAGCGGAACCCACTGATCGCAACTGCAACGACAATCAAACAACAACGCGCGCAGAAACAAAAATAGAGCAGTTTATTTGAGGTCTCAAACGTCACTCAGGGGGATCACACGCTTTTGAAGCTCATCTGGGAGGCGGAAAAAATGCGTTTAACTACTCAAACTACGTCGTAAGAGGTTACTGTTTATCCGTTACAAAGTGCGTTGTCACAATTTTTTACCTGAATAGGTGGTTATTAAAACGTGCGCAAACAACATGTTAAAATTACCAGAGCAAGCGCACCAGCCTCTGCAGCATAACAAAAACAAAAAGTAACGAGAATAATAAACGTGCAAACACAAACTTTGCAGAAAAGTTGGGGTCCCGATCCCAGACGAAAATAAAAAGAAATGAGGTAACAGTCGCGAACAACGGCGAAGGAAACAAAAAATTAATTTTCTTGACTACTCTGCCTGCACCTCAGATGAGCTAGTCTAGGCTAGTGTTTCTGGGCTGCCGGCATAGCACAGACCACTTGTAAACATCTTCCCGAGGGGAACCATGGGGTGATGCGGAGCATCGTGTTGGTTCCGAGGAAAGAGTCAGTTGCGTGCTGACGTCGAGAGATGGCGCCACCGACTGCCCTAGCGTTACCCCCTACGCGAGCCTTCGTCGCGGCTCGCGGCAGAGAAAGTTGGAACGCTCGCCGCTCGCCGTTTATTTTATTTTTTTCACACTTGAAGGAGAGGAGACAAGAGGAGGAGAGTTGCGCGTGCGCGCGCGGTGTGAGGAGAAGCCAACGCACGCGCAGTGCACGCAGCTGGTAGAGAGAGAGAGCGGAGAGAGTAACGCGCAGCTGTTGGAGAGAGGGAAGGAGGAGAGTTGCGCGTGCGTAGTTCGAGTGCCGACTACATCGCGGACGCGGGACATAGACCCGAGCAAGAGATGCTCCGCATCTAAAAGTTAGCAGACGATACAAAGATACAAATCACCCAGCGAAGACCTTCAACGACGACGATCGCACAGAGCGTCGGTAGGAGCATTGAAAATTAGCAGGTGGTGCTCGCCATCGGTGTTGAGTCCACAACAAACAAAGCGGAAGAAATACGACGAAACTATTAAAAACAAAAAAAAAAAGAGCTTCACTTTTTTTTTTTTTTTTCAGCTGCACGTTACTTGTTTGTTTTATCTTCTTTCGCGGCGTTGTAAGGAACTAAGACTATACTTTGTTTCGCCTTAGGTCCGAGCGTGGCCGACGTTATGAGCCGAAGGTCCAATCTAATGGCGAAAAAGTCGCACCGTCATGGCGTGCTCTCCGCAGTTGATAGGACCAGCGGTGTTTGCCGTCTTTCTGTGCGTGGTCCTCCGCCGGTTCGTTCTATCGAGAGCGAAGAACGCCATGACGTTGCACATTTTGCGCGGTTTGATTGGACCTTCAGCTCACAACAACGGCCACGCTCGGACCTAAGATGAAACCAAGTATAAGAACTGCCCGGTAAATAATAGTCGCACGCTGCTGCTTCGTGCTAGCAGTGTGTGACCTTTTTTTGCTTTCGCATTTCTTTTTCAAGTGATTTTGGCAGGTTGTTTGTTTGCTCGCTTGGCGAAGCAGTTCAGAAGTACATTCAAGTGTGCCTTGTTGACTTACGTGTCCAGGCAATCTTTGCACACCGTGCCTTTGTTTTCAGTGTCGAGCAGCGGCCTCAAGTGCGTTTTCAACTGAACTCTTGTTTGGTGAAATATACCAGTGAAATGTGCGTCGAAGGCACGCCTGATGTTACCGGCTAGGTGACGAGCTAAGTCGTAAGGGGGTGTCATTTCCGCATGCGAGTATTCCTTGTTCTTCAACAGAACGTCTTTCGAGGTGTTCTATGCTTTTGATAGCAAGCATGATGACATATGACTGGCTGCCCAGCCGGCTACATAGGACTGGGTGTTCAGTAGTGCATCTGGCCTGTCGTCCGTGAAGTTCTCAGCGATCTCCGTGGAGTTGTCATAATCGTCTGTTGACGCGTCAGTGTCGATTTTGAAGCCAGACTTGAATAGCGCTCGCAGTTTAATTTGAAGTAACTTAACTACCCACGTTTGTTCGGCCTTCGGGAAGCGGAAGAAAGATTTTCCACCACATCGCAAAAATTTGTTTTTGCAATGGTAGGCAGCACATGGCATGCCTGCCATCTCTAAGTATGCGCTGGTGTATGCTCGAATGCGGCCGGTTGATCAACAAACGATGACCCGTAGCAGACGTGCCGGCCGTCGTACACTAATAAAATTCGAATAAAAATGCATAACGAGCTTACACTTCTTAATATATTTAATAAATATCGAAAAGCACGTATGACGATTTCGGATTAGAAATTCAATCGAAGGCGAAAATAGGTGGTTGTCGCAGACGACAGTGGAAGAAAACAACAACAACAACAACAAAGTTGCAGACGGCCCTCAAAATGTCCGGGCCTAGCGTAGCATCGAACCGGGGGTAGTACGTAGCACACGCCGAAGAGAAGGAAAGAGAGTAAAAACCAAGCCAAACAAAGCAAGAATACGCGATGGTTTGCAAGTCGGGGGAAAAAAAAAGAGCAAAAAAAAAAAAACCAGCAACATAAAAGCAAGAGGAAGAAAGAACGCGGCAGAGTGGCGTCACCTCAAAAATATAAAAGAAAGAACACTCAACAATGGAAAAAAATGGAGACGGTTCAACGGGTGTCGGCCTTTATCGTAGAAGTAAAGAAGCAGCGAAGCAGAAGATGTTAGTCGTCCCCGCGCTAACAATCGGAATTTGTGCACTGTAAATAACGTGACTGAAATCACCTTTTTTTCGCGGGGCTACGACGGTCTCCCCTTCTTTCTTTGCAAGCGCGAGAAGTCTGCTTTTTTCGTAACTCCGCTTTATTAATCTATAATAGCGTCAGCTTTGCATATGCACAACGACTCCTTTTCAGAGCACACTGACATCGCCGTAACGTACATGGTTCGAAATTGACTTTTCCTTCTTCATCCGGAGACGATCTTAACGGGATTAGCCAGCTCGCCTATACGAGGAAACGGTGATAAGCAAGATATAACGAGAAATGAGAATTGCAACAACAAAAACGAATTGACTGATAAGAACAATAAAGTTGAAACGAAGCTATGTTCTGAAATGTTTGTACATTGCCCTTTTTCACGAAACAGCGCGAAGGCATACATTCGTGTTTTGCCTGGCTAACATAAGTTGTGACAGAATAATTTCTTCGGGAGAACTCTAAAATTGCTCCCTACAAGCTGCAACATCTTTCCCACTCGAAGAAAATGTCCTTTACTCATGAGGTGGCACCCATTTTTTAACTTTCAAAGCAGCCAATGCCCGTGACAATTTTTTTTCGTTGGTCACCTCGCACCGGAGATAGGCAAAACCAATGCATTTTGGAGAATTGTCTGCTAGCGGAGACTCCCGAGCTCGCAAGGGGCGCTGCAATCACTTTTCGCCTAATTTTCGCCCGTTCTCCGCGGGAGTTGCCAGTATTGGCTTCCACGGTATTTGCTTTAGCTGACACTATTTCAACAACCAAACCTACTTACCATCGGTGTTCCGCAAGGCTCAATATTAGGTCCCTTTCTTTTTTTAATATATATTAATGACCTGGCAGCCTATTTACAAAAGATTGTGTTCTTTATGCCGACGATACAAATATTTTTATATCTAATGCAAGCGTGACAGAACTATACATGGAAGCTAATAACACTTTAGAAAAGCTAGCTAAATGGCTAACCTATAACAAATTAGTTCCCAATATAGCGAAAACAAACTACATAATTTTTGCCCCAAAAAACAAACAAATTTTAAACACACCTCAGCTTTCGTTTGCAAGTATGAACCTAACTCGAGTGTACCATACTAAATGTTTAGGACTAACACTTGACCATCAGTTAACATGGCATCAACACGTAAAATACACCACTAACAAGATATATCGAAATATACCAATTCTATATACTACGGCACATATTTCTCTTACGAACCCTCCAAATGCTTTATCATAGCTTTATTCATACTCAAATTTCGTACGGGTTATCCATCTATGGATTGACATATAAAACAACACTAAAACCCATAGAAATTGCCCAGAACACAGCACTACGAGCAATGCTATTTGTTAATAGGCGCGAAAGTGCTCAATTTGCATACCGCTACCTCAACATTTTAACAGTTCATCAATGCCTCGATCATCGTATAGCATTATTAACATTTAAGTTCATCACCAATCAGATAACAGGCTCTTCAATTAGTTTCACTCCTCATGATGTCATGTATCCTCTGCGTTCACATTCCGAAGCGTCACTGTCTGTGCCATGCATACGAACAAATTATGGGGCGTTCACCTTCATTTACATTGCTACTAAAACGTGGAACTCACTACCACACAGCCTAACTGCCATGTCATCATTCTATATCTTTAAACAAGCCATACGTGCACACATACTATCTGCATGATTCATCATCAATTTCTCTGCCACCCCCCCCCCCAACTCATTCTTCTCTCCTATGCACAGTTTTCACATAATTCCACAATCACATACACACACAAACATACACTGATATTGTCCTTCTTTTTTCCTTGACTTTCTAGCTTTTCTTCTCTCTCTTTTCAGTTGGTTTTATATTTTGATTATGTACATACTGCAATCATGTTTCGTTTTTTTAATTTTTTTTTCTCCATTTTTTTTCTCTTTTATAAATAATGGTGCGAACTTGATCGCTAACTAACCCTTTATTACCAAGGGGTCCCTTCAACAGTTTTCTGTGAAACCTTTGGGACCCCCGTCTGAATAAGTGTAATTATCTAACATCTTGTTTACAAATAAAAACACATTTTGACTTTTGACTTTTTTTTACTTTTTGGCTTCGCCGCTGCAGCCAGGCCAACTGAAGTGATGGTTGGGATAGATCCGTTTTATAACGCTGTGATCCGGTGACGTCACAGCTGATGGCACCTTCCATTGGTTCACGCATCGCCCGTCGATTGCTGATGAGAAAGGCGATTCCCAGGTTGACTCAGCGAAGGGAGCCAGACCTCGGGCCGTAGTTCCGTGGGTGCGTTGACATCTGGCAGGGCCATCCCCGATGTGCGCGTCAGCAAGCAGGAGCTGAACGCAAAAAAGGACGATCTGATTAGGCGTCATGTCTTCGCCGCTGCAGCCAGGCCAACTGAAGTCATGGTTGGCATAGATCCGTTTTATAACGCTGTGATCCGGTGACGTCACAGCTGATGGCACCTTCCATTGGTCCACGCATCGCCCGTCGATTGCTGATGAGAAAGGCGATTCCCAGGTTGACTCAGCGAAGGGAGCCGGACCTCGGGCCGTAGTTCCGTGGGTGCGTTGACATCTGGCAGGGCCATCCCCGATGTGCGCGTCAGCAAGCAGGAGCTGAACGCAAAAAAGGACGATCTGATTAGGCGTCATGTCTTCGCCGCTGCAGCCAGGCCAACTGAAGTGATGGTTGGGATAGATCCGTTTTATAACGCTGTGATCCGGTGACGACACAGCTGATGGCACCTTCCATTGGTCCACGCATCGCCCGTCGATTGCTGATGAGAAAGGCGATTCCCAGGTTGACTCAGCGAAGGGAGCCAGACCTCGGGCCGTAGTTCCGTGGGTGCGTTGACATCTGGCAGGGCCATCCCCGATGTGCGCGTCAGCAAGCAGGAGCTGAACGCAAAAAAGGACGATCTGATTAGGCGTCATGTCTTCGCCGCTGCAGCCAGGCCAACTGAAGTGATGGTTGGGATAGATCCGTTTTATAACGCTGTGATCCGGTGACGTCACAGCTGATGGCACCTTCCACGCATCGCCCGTCGATTGCTGATGAGAAAGGCGATTCCCAGGTGGACTCAGCGAAGGGAGCCGGACCTCGGGCCGTAGTTCCGTGGGTGCGTTGATATCTGGCAGGGCCATCCCCGATGTGCGCGTCAGCAAGCAGGAGCTGAACGCAAAAAAGGACGATCTGATTAGGCGTCATGTCTTCGCCGCTGCAGCCAGGCCAACTGAAGTGATGGTTGGGATAGATCCGTTTTATAACGCTGTGATCCGGTGACGTCACAGCTGATGGCACCTTCCATTGGTCCACGCATCGCCCGTCGATTGCTGATGAGAAAGGCGATTCCCAGGTTGAGTCAGTGAAGGGAGCCGGACCTCGGGCCGTAGTTCCGTGGGTGCGTTGATATCTGGCAGGGCCATCCCCGATGTGCGCGTCAGCAAGCAGGAGCTGAACGCAAAAAAGGACGATCTGATTAGGCGTCATGTCTTCGCCGCTGCAGCCAGGCCAACTGAAGTGATGGTTGGGATAGATCCGTTTTATAACGCTGGGATCCGGTGACGTCACAGCTGATGGCACCTTCCATCGGTCCACGCATCGCCCGTCGATTGCTGATGAGAAAGGAGATTCCCAGGTTGACTCAGCGAAGGGAGCAAGACCTCGGGCCGTAGTTCCGTGGGTGCGTTGATATCTGGCAGGGCCATCCCCGATGTGCACGTCAGCAAGCAGGAGCTGAACGCAAAAAAGGACGATCTGATTAGGAGTCATGTCTTCGCCGCTGCAGCCAGGCCAACTCACTTCTGCCACAAAACACGAAAAGGGTGATTTTTTATACGAGCGCAACGATTACTGAGCAGCTGCTTCTCTTTATAGTGCCTCGACTTACTGGTATATTTCCCTGGCGCGAAAGGCAGAGGACGCTATGGCTCAGGCAAACCCCTCTGCCTTTCAGTCTTCCTTTCTCTCTCTTTCTCTTTCTTTCTCACCACAGTGAGAGATGCAGTGGAAGCGGGAAAACGATGCACAGCTCGCGTTGAAGCAATTACACCTAACTGTGCAGGCATGTTTTCCACTGAGCCCTATCAGGTTCTTCCAAACCGGTCCATGGTAAACCGAGAGTGTACGGCACAGGTTGTGTTTGACGCTCTCCCAACACGTGATGCCGTGTGCCTCGGGCGCCACGACTTATTAGAGGCAGCCGATTGCAATCGTTCTAGATCACATAAATCATCTGCAGTGCAAGCACGGCTTATTGATATTCGAACATGAACACAGAGCAGGTTGGCACAAATGACTTGAAACACAAAGGAACTGTCCTGTCTCTGTGTGTCCGTCCCTATGTGTTTTATTCATTTGTGTTTCAAGTTATTGATATTGCTCACCAAATTTCGAGTCAGTTCCAGCCGTCCACATATTTGGAAATTTTTCCATTTCATTCGCCATTCATACCGATAAAATGTTAAGGAACTCGTGGTCTATTTTACATAACTTCTCGTGATTTGATATGTTCAAATTCCAATGCGCATTGTAATTATTTTATGGGACGACAATTAAATGAACCCATTAAACATAAGAAGCGCCAAGCAAAAACAAGCACTGGAGAATGACGGGTGTAGTGAGGAGTATATCCAACTCACTTTTTTGCTCAAAATGCCTAACTGAGTAGCCCAGTTTAATTCTTGCTCATGTTTATGAGCCAAGTTAATCACTTCGTTTATTATGCATTGTTTATCTTCAACCTTCTATAATCTGGGCAAAAAGTGAGTCTTTAAAAAATATCATAATATGCACAAAGTTTAGATACATACCATACCTAGGTCACACAAACATATATTATATTTAGGCAGTTATCATGACTGAAGTTTAAGAATGACTTTTTTCACAGAAGGTTACCGACTGAGGTTGCAGTCATTACATTGCACGTGCAACAAGGCCACCGGTCGTGCCCCTATTAAAAATAGCCACATATGTGTATATTTAAAATTAGCACATCTGGCGAGATATGTCTAATATTTTTAGTTTGGCCACTTTTTTATGTATGCTTATATTACGTCCACATACGCGACTTGTGTAAGGCTACATAGATTTTTTTTTTCTTTACTGCCATGCTCGTGAACGTTTGTGCGTCCTCCCCGAAACTTCAAGAAGCTTTCTCTACAGAACCTACGCTTGTTTGGCAACTGACAATCTGGTTAGGTCCGTGAAAGATGACTGAGAATTTAGGCGGGAACGTTCTCAAGGAGAGCATTAAGAGGATATCGCAGTTCCCAAGCCCTATGCAATTCCAATGGCAACTTTTTGATATTTTTTCTCAGCAACCACCGGACCGGATTGAAGTGGGAATGGTTTTATTAGAAATATAGTAAAAAACTGAGTAAGGTTATGGCGCTACATTTCCCGATCTAAATGTTAAAATTCTTTTACGGGAACCTAAACTTGCTTGTAAAGGCCCTTTTTTCGTTCCGTTCTTCGTGAGCATTTAAAAATAAACCAGGGCCTAAATACAAATTCAGGCGCCACAATATTGAAGACCAAGACTTTTTGAATATATCTCTTACAAGATCTTCTTGCCAGAGATTCTCATAGTGATAAAATTTAACTAAGTTTGTGGCCCATCAAAATGCCAGAAATCGAGCTGTCAGCTAGCGCCATCTATGAGAGTGTCGCTAATACTACCTCTTGAAATTGCACAATGTGTTATTGCGCCCCGGACTACTTGCATCTTCAAGGTCGTCGGGTTGACGGTCGGGATTTCGAGGGAAAGTTCCTTGCAAAGTTTTTTTATCATTTTTTATTTTTTATTTTGGCGGGCGAAGATGTTTTGCGCGTTATCGCGATAGTAGGTTGTCCATCGCCCGAGCGCTTCCTTGGGAGGATGTTTCGTTCTTTGTTGGCGTTTTGTGTCACGAAAACGGGGGTGAAAGAATTCACGCTTCAAGCGGATCCTTGCGTGAGTCCTGAAGTTACCAAATCCCGGCAGACAAAAGCTACCGAAGCGTCAAAGGGTCGATACTGTCTTACCACTTCTTTCTGTTCGAAGTAGGAGAAGTGATTTGATTTGGCGATTTCAAATATTCTGCAGAGATGCATTTAAAAAGTTTACATATCTTAAATCCGGAAGAAACATATTTGAGTTCGTCGATTTTGTTTTAATCATTTTAGTGAAAAACCCGAGACTGAGGTAAAAAAGACAACGACAAGGAAGAGAAGGAGAACGTCTCAAACACAGCTAAACCTTTATTGAGGAAAGCACCCTTTATATAGGGTTGAAAAAAGAAGGAAGGAAAGGGAACCCTTCTTCACACACCTCTCTCCACAAAAGGTACGACATCAACTCTCTCCACCGAAGACACGACACCGGACTTCTAACAATGGGGTCAAACCAACAAATGAACTAACAGCACCAACAATGACACATCAAAAAAAAAAAAAAAAAAAAACCGCTGGGAAATTAACAGATTGCACTGGAAAAGATCACTGAGAAAGTCGGCTGTAAAACGACACACGCACAAAAAAAAAAAAAAAATATATATATATATATAAATATAGATATACATAAAGGTTTTCAATATCACTAGAGATTTAGAAATCGTTTCCATTCCGTATCTAAAGACAATGAAGGCTTGTTCACTGCATTCCCATGCTTCGTTATTGCGATTGACTCTTTCAACAGGCGCTTGTGGTCGTTTTTTTCTTTTACAATTGTGGTTGTAGAGTTCCATAAAGGCACGCAATTACTACACTCCTGAATATGCTTGGAGACCTCGGAATGCGGATCCTTGTTTTTTACACAACGTTTATGTTCACCTAGTCTATCATTAATGCAACGCTTCGTTTGACCTATATAGCATAAACCACAATCAAAAGGGATCTTGTAGACTATACCTGAAATACATGTAACGCACTTTTCCCTGTGTTTTTTTGAACAACCTATCCGAGCGGAAGTGAACGGAGTTAACCGTTTCAAACTGCTATCTGTGCTGAACGCCATGCGTAAACCAAACTTATCACCGACTGATTTTAAATTGTGTGAGATTTTATGAAAAAACGGTACCACTACAAATTTTTTGTTCTCGGGCATTTTCCTAATTTGTTTGTCTTTTTCAACAATGTACGCAAGCTGCTTGGAAATGAAATCTTAATAATTTCGACATTCGCTTTGCATATCAGCTTGTGGAGGCTGATTTCTACCGTAATAAAACAAACATTGCGAAAATTTCTTCAGTGAAGCTAAAAACAGAGCAAGCTTTTTGGTAGTAGCGCGTCACACGTTTCTATTGGAAGTTGTGAAAGTCTCGCGCTGAAGATTCTTCGTTTGACCCGAACCAAAACATTCTTGATTCTGTATTTTATGAAATAGAGGCGAATATATTAGACAAGAACCCGCACACCTTTTATTATGGTGTTCGTCTATTGCACGTCTTGGCTGCGATGAGCCCTTGGTCGGCACTGGGCAGTCACTGTTGGGCGGCCAAAAAAATCTCACTGGAGAAAAGGCGGCGTTGAAAAGCTCACCGGAGAGAAGCTCGCCGGTGAAATGCTCACCGCAAAACCAGCAAATGCAGAGAAAAGCTCATTTAAGAAATAATTTATTCAACATTTAAAATTTAATATTCTTGGCATTGTTCGCACTGCGGTGTTCAAATTTAAAACTCACGTCTACACTTTGCTCACCGCTCATTCTGCGCTTTTTGCGTGTCCGTATGGTTGTAAAACCAGGGGTTCTTGCTCGGTACCAGAAAAATAGCTTACTTTTTAAGAAAAATGGGGAAGAGGCAGACGAATTCACAGTTTTGCAGAATGCGAACAATTAAAAAAGTGGAAAACTCATATTTTTTTTAGTTATCATTTGCATGGAAACAGGACAGTGCCTCAAAGTTGAGTACTACGAACAGCAACAATTGTGGACCTCCGTCTCGGCACCCGACGACCCCTGACCTCCCAAAATGTATCAAGTCCGTCTTAGGCCACATCACCGAAAGAGGTCATTGTTTATTACGAAGCAAAAGCAAAACGGAACATAATATTGCCGCGTGCGCAGCTGGCCAGGTAGGCAGCGCGCCCGTGGTCTAACGGTTACCGTGCTTACCTTCGACGCAAATTGCCGAGGTTCGATCTCTGGTAACGGATACACTTTTTTATTGTTTCTACAAATGTCGCGTTCTGGTAAGTTCTAGAACTCTGTTGCTTATTTGAGGTTAGCTGATTCTACTGCCGAACCTTCTATGCCGATTCTTCCAGAAGCCCATGCGTGTACATAAGGGGCTCCGCGTGGCGAGCCGCAGTCAGTCTGGATACTGCTGTTTCACCGACATCGACGCCTGCGCGCTAACCTCTATTTTGTTCACCCGATTTAACGTTTAGTTTCTAAAGTTATTCACCGCCTCATCAGTTTTCATTCGTGACAATATATTTATCCTTTGGATGCAAAGAAAAAACACTATTTACAAAAACGAGAAACGATCTGGCCAGAAACCATGATGTTCCATAAAACAGCGTTCTATATTAAACGGCTTCGATGAAATTGGGTTCAAATAAATGGCGTTGAAATAAATATCTTTGATGGAACAGAGTTCGATAAAATATCGAGAGCTACGAAGAAATAATGGTAGATCGGTTTGTAAAGGTGAGCTTTTCTTCGCATGCATCAAAAGTGTGGTGAGCTCTTCTCCGCATCCGCCGGATTTCTGTGAGCTTTTCTCACAGAAATCTTTTCTCGATAGATTTCCGGAGAACAGCGCAACACCGAGAAGATCACGGGAGAAAAGCTCACCGCAAAACTGACAGATGCTGAGATAAATCCACGCAAGTATTATACGATCAAGCTTTTAAATTTAGCATTTGCGGCTCTATTCTGGGGGCCCCGTGGGGAACACAAAAGGCGATATATACAAAATTTGTATATTACAGACACCAATAGTAACGAAGAAGCAGAGGTCCACAGTTATGCAGGATAGGAACAATTAACAAATTGATAGACACGTATTTTTTTCTATTAAGACATTGCCTCAACGTTGAGTTCTATAACGAAGAGACCTCGTCATTGCACCCGACGACCACAGAGAGCCCCCAAATTGTGTCAAGACCCATCCGCGCCAAAAATCATAAGTTGCTACAAAAAAAGAAAAAAAAAAAACGGCAAAGATTGTTGCTATTATTCATATACCAAAAGAATGCCATTTCCGAAAACGAAAATCGTAGGTGAGTTTCCACCGCATTCATCAAGAGGCCGGTGAGCTTTTCTTTGCGTCGGTCGGTTTTGTGGTGAGATTGTCTTCTATTAGCTTTTTTCCGAGATTCGCGACTTTGGCATCGACCTGCACCTTTTTTCTTTTTATATCGGAACCGCAAAAAGATCGCACGTGCCTGAAAGACGATGCCGCTTTTCAGTCATCATATTTTCACAAAGCGAGGCATCTGAGGTTCTGTTGCACACTAGAAGATCAACCGCACCTGGGACCGGACATTTCACCGAACGCCGTTTCATTGAATGCATCATAAGTTTCTGCCAATAATATTTGAAAATTTATTCTTTCTTTGAAACCATTGAATCTTGCAAACCAAGAAGTAATTTCTCATTGTCCTCTCGTACGACAGACGCTCAGATGGCACGACGGAGGACACGCCTGGAGTTGTAACCAAGCGGATAGATTCGGGGTTTCCACCACCTCCCCTCTCCACCACCCCCGATTAAATATATATATATTTTTTTGGTTAGCAACGTTTTTTTTTTTTTTTTTCGCTATTAGGACTTTTTGTTTAAAAATACCGGCCAATTGTTGCAATTGAAAGTTTCGGTACGGGACGACCACTTTTTCGATGAAACGGCGTTCGATTAAATGTCCTGAATCCCTACGCGTTTCTCGAGTTTTTTTTTTTGTATTATTATTGCTTTGCTCGACAACAACTCAGGCGTAGATTTGGAGGCCCCCCCCCCCCCCTTTTTTTTTGTTTTTCTCCCTAAAGACAAACCGGCAAAACACAAAGAAGGTCCAGACTCCTCGGAACGCAATACAACGACGCCTACCCCAGCCACAAGCCAGTGGACTCCCTCCGATAGACCCCTTTCAAAAGTGTGACAACTCTGTGCGCCTCGGGCAACAGTGTGCGCGCTCTCCATGGTGAAGGAATGTTTTTTCTTCGGCCTGCTGGCTCTGCGTGAAAAAGTGGCATGGCAAGTGAAGTAACGCGGCTGTTTCCCGCCGCCGGCTGGGAAAATAACCTTGCTAGCTATAGCTTGCTAGGTTATCCGTAAGGACAGAACGAGCGGGTTGGTATAGGATGGAAGAAAACGAGAAAGGGCGGACAACCGTCCTTCCTCGTTTTCTTCCTCAAGTTTAATTAGTGTTATCCCCAGCGCAAAGAGGAAGCCGGCCCGAAACAAACCAGAAACAAAAACTCAGCTAATTTTTGCTGAAAATCGACAATATCTGTCGGTGCATCGATCTCATGTTTTTAAACTGGAATTAGTCATATTATATGAGAAAAAAAAAAAAAACACTCCGGAGGTGACCGCGGTACATGGCTCATAGCTTTACTGATACTCAAACATTCCACTTTATCTCAGTTTCGCTTGACATAAAATTGGCTCACTTCGAAAAAAAAAAAAAAGTTATTTACTTCTGATCTCATAAGAAAGACAATCACATGACCCAAAAAGCGCCCAGAGCCCCTTGACGCTGTTACTTGGTGCCTCAGCGTTTTCCTATTTGAGTGTTTTGCGGAGGCGGTGTCTTGTCCGGGAGAACAAAACAAAACAACAAATGAGGTTCTCGGTAAAAGATGCCGGGGCCTTAGTGGCAATTAAGCTTTGTGAATTGATTAATCGGAACATGTAAGTATAAAAGTTAGTTAATACCTTTTTTTCTTTCATAGCTTTCTGACAAAGGAACTACGCTTTGATCAGTACGTATATAAGACGCAACACTACCTAAACTTGTGGTAATTGATTTTTTGGCATTTTGACAGTTCAACTTATAGTTCTGCTTCCGTGCAATTTCGAAATCGTACACCTATTTAGAAATCAGGGTGACCGTTGAAATAAAACGAAATCCGGTGCTCTGGAAAAAAAGAAAAAAAGCTGGGACTCTAATGGCTGTTGATTGCATCGCGAAATGGTTAATTTCGTATCTTTTTTCTCACAAGGAGATCAGACACTTTTTAGAGTGAGTAGCTTTATTTTTCAAAGCACTGCTTCGCAGGAATGAAAAGTAGGCTCTGAGGGGCCGCTATTAAGGACGTAACGCTTTCGCAACATTTTAATTTATGACACAACACTACGAAAGAAATGTATGGCATATTTCGCTCTTGTACTGACGATATCAACAATCTACATGCAATTTGGAAATCGTATCGTGCGAAAAATCTCGGAACACGGAATAACTAGGGTGTGTATTTTCCGGTTTTAGGTTTTAACCGAAAAACACCGATAAACATCCGTCGGTGACGAAAATACCAAATCGGTTAAAACCGAAAAGCACCGGAGGTTGGATATTTTCGCCCTTGTTAAAACCGAAAAACACCGGTGGAAAAAAACCGACCAAGCGAAACCCTTTCCTCGTGGAGGTTCGTCAAACGTGTTATCTCATGGATCCTGCATTCTTTCAGTGTCTATACATGGCTTGCACGTGGTGTCAGTCCGCCTTTCCCCCATTGTGTCTCCCATGGCCCCCTTTTGTGGAAAAATGAACGCAGTGGAGGGTACGCTCTCACGTGCCCTTTCCCCATTGTGTCTGGCCAAGTGATGTCGGTGCATGCCATGTATTCAGAGGTTGCTCTGGTTCCTGGAAGACACTGCCAACATCAGTGTCGTACAGGGCTACTGACCTTTGAGAACTGAGATGCGTTCATTGTTATCTGTTTAGTTCCCATGGGCTTTTGGGGAAACGGAAAAAAGGGCTTTGTTGGCGTGGGGGTTTTTCGCTGTATAAAAAAAGACCGTTCTGTAAAAAAGTTTGCAGACGTGTTTGAGAAGGCGCGTCCGTCCCGCGTCTGCGGGTTTCCTCAACGTGAGGCGTTAAAGCTTGTTGATTCCTTCTCTGCCTACTATCAGATGATTCAAAGCAAGGGGTTTAGGACTGTTTCCCGAAACATCTCTGATGACTTAGATTTCATGGATGAATCGTCGTCCTGGTTCCGCGTGCAAATTGTTAATCCGTGCATAAAAGTGGAGCTGCCAGAGGGATTTGTGCCTTATGAAAGTATCTATCGGCTGGTCCTCCGAGACGAGCGCTAGCTGAGTGACCTAGAATCAGAGTTTCTTTGTTACCGCCAGTAGGCTGTGACTAGCACCGTTGATCCAGTGTTATTTTGGAAACTTCACTTACCTGACTGGCCACTACTGTCCCAAGCCTCGCTGGACATTTTGGGATTTCCTGTGTCCAGCGTAAATGTGGAGCGTGCGTTTTCAAAATTGCGGGTTGTGAACCGCAAGGAACGTGCTGCCATGACGGATGCAAGCCTCTCGAAGTAGGGTTGCTTCTACTATAACAACTAATCGTGAGAAATAGATGCTTCCTCGAGAATAAGTGTATGAAATATGGAAATAAAATTGGAACTCTGCCTGTGGTCAACCGCATTTTTTTCCACCGATAATCACCGATTTTAGCCTCTTCGTGAGACGTTCCACCGAAATACACCGGTGTTTCGAAAATAAATAAACATCGAAAAACCTCCGCCGATTTTCTCCACAAATAAACACCGGAAAGTACACACCCTAGTCATATTCAATGGGCGTATATGTCTCAGCTGTAGACAAGAAATTTAATCAGTGCAGTACAACCGCTAGCCTGGGGTATTTAACGTGCATCACGCAGTAGTGAAGCACGGCCGAACGCCGGTACGACGCCCATCGAGATCAAAACGGGCGAGCAGGGGTGGGGATTGAACCCAGGGTTCCTGGGTTCTGCAGCGAGAGCTTTCGCTCCACGTGCTCCTAAAATCCAGTGACAAGCTGGTGTGCGATGAAGTAAAAAACAAAATGGGTTGTGTGTAGGTTTATACAGACTAGAACTTGGTCTGCCTCAATGGGCGACGAGTCTCCCAGCTGTAGATGAGGAATTTAGCCAGTGCAGTACAACCGGTAACCTGGGGTCTTTAACGTGCATCACGCAGTTGTGATACATGACCGCACGCCGGTACAATGCTCATCCAGATCGAAACGGGCAGGGGCGGGGATTGAATTCACCCTTTGGCGAATATGTGCTAGCTGCCACCTAGACACGCGACTGGGTTTGAGACTAAGTGGCTAGAAAACAACGTGCGCGCAAGGCCTCTCCCACCCGTTCGACACCCAAAACGTCAGGCACATCCTGTTCGCCCATTGAGCCGCTGTGACCTAGATACGGCTCCCCCGAACTCGACTTTGTTGTGACGGCCTGGAGCTGAGCTGGTTAATTTGACATGCTGACATGC
Organism: Ixodes persulcatus; assembly: GCA_013358835.2. NCBI lineage: Eukaryota > Metazoa > Arthropoda > Arachnida > Ixodida > Ixodidae > Ixodes > Ixodes persulcatus. The sequence continues at coordinate 30,837 of JABSTQ010002312.1, read as the reverse complement.
TTCCTTGAATATAGCTGAACGTAGAGGAAAAGCGAAGGAGAGGAAGAAACAAATACTCAAACTGCTGGACCATCTGACAGAAAAAGAAGTTACCTCTACAGCTAGTGTCGAGGAAAAGAAAGTTTTTCATTAAAATGTTGATTGTCCAGCAGTGTGAGTCTTTGTTTTCTCCTCTCCTTCGCTTTTCCTCTACGCTCAGCTGGTATTCAAGGAGGCTCGCCTTTGTCCCCATCGTGGGCTATCTTCTGCCCCGAAGTCGACACAAAAAAGCATCTTTTCTCTTTGCTCGGCCACAAGGAAGAGAAAGAGGGTACTATACTTTGTCTCATCCTACGATGGACTAAAGGCCAAAGCCACGGGCCGCAAGGTCCAATCACGTTCCACGCATACTATGACACGCTTAACATTGATTAGGGGTGGATGAATAATGCTCGAATCCAAAAGCGTGGCATCATTTCTATAGCTTCGACGCTGCAAAGAGCCTATATGTTGTGGCTTTCTTTGCGATGTAGAATTGTTGAGTCACTCAGTGCTCTTCGATTCGAACCACTGTCCACCCGTCCCTTCATCAGTGATTCGAGAAGCGGGCACCGATACGGTCATCGAAGCGAAATACCGCACAATTTCTAAGTGGATCGTGATTGGATCTGGCGGTCCGTAGCTTTGGCGTTTAGTCCATCGTAGGGTGAGACGAAGTATAGAACCATTTACTCTCGAACCGATGTTTCTACAAAAGGTCCATTGAACCCAGGATCCTGGGTTTTCTAGCGCGAGCTTTCGCTCCACGTGTTCCGAGCTGGTGTGCGCTAGCCCACTGGACAGTCTGCTTTTGGTGCGGTGTTGAAGTTGGAGATCAGTCTGTCTGGCTGAGTTTCGTTAAAAATTTGCAGCGGGATTTGTTTTTCTGTTTGTTTGAACGGCTATATATCGCTGTTCCCTCACAAACAAACCAAGCTGCGTTTAAGATTTTGTGTTGTCTTCGTCATTTAATTTCTCAGTGTCTCAGGGTTTAGATTATTATGTTTCCTAACCAGCTCGCCTCAATACTTTCGCTTCTTAAAATAATGCATGTTGTTCTTGTTCCCAGACGTAAAGTTCTCAACATAGCCTCTAGGGACACGATGGGCAGACCTCCTTCTCAGTTTTGTGCTTGCAGAGGTGTGGTAAAGCAGTGCCTTACTTGGCATAATAAAGAATGCTTATTCTCACTTGAAAGTAAACGTTTGAGAGAAATATTTCTGGTTGGGAAAACAATAAATGAGGAACGACAACCAAACAAATCCTAAAAATAGGGACCCTACGTTTAGAGGCCGACTCGGCTCTTTTTCGGGGGTGACTATGGCGTTGGCCGTTGAGGAGCAGTATTTTTCTTCGATCTTTTTCCTTCAGCATTGTTGCCGAAGACGAACAATGCCAAGATCCTCCAAGATCGTCGGAGCTCTCCCACTCTAACGCCGCAACGCCCCGAAACGAGGTTTCTGTAACAGTGTCGAATAACCTCAACGTTATCATCGACGGCCACGACGCGACGGCACTCGTCGACACCGGAGCAGACTACTCCGTTTTGAGTGGGAGACTCTCTCGTCGCCTTCGGAAAGTTACGACGTCTTGGGACGGACCGCAGATACGAACTGCCGGCGGACATCTCATCACACCTGTCGGCAGGGGCACTGCTCGCGTTGAGATCCACGATGAAACCTGCCCTGTGAAGTTCGTCGTTCTGCAAGACTGTTCGAGGGACGTCATTCTCGGAATGGACTTCTTGTGTGAATACGGCGCCATCATCGACCTTGCGGTGAACAAGCTGACGCTTCGGAAACCTGTCCCATCCGGGGAAAATCCCAAAGCGACGTTAGCTGCATTGCGAGTCCTTGCCAGCCACGTAAACCTGTCGCCGCTGTCCAGTATCTTTTTCCCCGTCGGGACCGACGAAGCCATCTGCGGTGTAGCACTGTTGAAAGGAAGCGTTCAACTTCTCCTTGGACGAGGGATTGGCATTGCAAGAGGCGTAACCGAGCTTCAGGACGGGCGTACCGTAGCTCTTGTCACCAACTTCCGGCAAGAGTCGCAGCAACTCAAAAGGGTGCAGCTGTGGGCTACGTCGAGGAAATTCAGGACTCAGCCGCGATCGCCGTGATCTCAGAAGACGCCTCTCCGACGCAGCACAAGAGAATCACGCCATCAGAGCTCGACATCGACCCGTCCCTCCCAGCCCCGACAACGACGACAACTCTGTGACCTACTCGACGAGTTCAGTGAGTACTCTCCACGTCGTCAAAGGTGCGCCAAACGACGGTTGCGAAACATCGAATAATTATTGATGACGACGCACTCTCTGTGCATCGGCCGCCGTACAGTGTCTCCGTGAAAGAAAGGGAAGCCATCCAGAAGGAAGTTCAGAAAATGCTTGATGACGACATCGTCCAGCCCTCAAACAGTCTGTGGGCTTCCCCAGTAATCCTGGTGAAGAAGAAAGACGGAACCCTGAGCCTCCGTCCGGCGCCGGCGTGCGTCCAACTTGCTAGATATCGCCGCACGGCTGTCCGATTTTCGGAGGGCCGCAGCCAATGGCAGCACGGATGGCGCGAAGGTCATGTTGTCACGTGACTTTCGGCCCGATCGGGTGAGGAGGCGCTTCGTGCTTCGGGCAGTTCGGGGAAGCGGATCTCCCCCTCTTTTACAACGCCTACACACACTGTGACACACACATGTGGCGGTGCGCGGTGAAGGAAATGGACGCCATCGAGTTTTCTCGCGCGCACAAAGCAAGCTGCTGATCTCGCGCACCATAACAAGCCGTTCTTCTGGGACCGATCGAGGCCGTCGAAACCCGAATGTACTCCGTTTCACCTTACGATGGAGAGCAGCGGACGCTACGAGCCATTGCAATGCCCTGTGAGTGTTACGTGAACTTCGGGAGAGACGCAGCAATGCGCGGTGTGCGTAGTCACGTGATTTGTACGCAGTGCTCGCTTCACTGGGATGGCTCCTAAGGTCCGCTGCGGTCCATCGCGATTAAGTGATGTTGAGCAGAAAAGTAACCTCACGAAAAATCTCTACACACCCACACTTTAATAGAATGTAATAAAAATATTAACTTTGTTTTAAAGTCAGAAAAGCCAAGAAGGGCGAGGGAAGTATTTTAGTTTTCTAGGCTAGGTGGCGCGAGCTACCGCCCGTTATATATATAGCCATTAGCATTCATCCATCCATTCGGTAGAGGGATACCCGAAACTGGGCGGAGCTGAACGGAGCGACGCAACGACGCTTCGGAAACCATGTGTCGCGAACCGTCCTGTGCGGCGATTCGGAGCAGCCATCTTCCCGACAGTTCGCACGCCGGACCGGACAGTTTTGACGCGCATGTGTTCCGCGCTTATGAATTTAAAGTTATGCCGTTCGGGCTGTGCACAGCGCCGGCAACCTTCCAGCGCGTTATGGGCACCGTCCTTTCCGGCTTGAAATGGCAAAACTGTCTCGTTTACCTCGACGACGTTGTGGTGTTCGCACGCGAATTCGACGAGCATCTGAGACGACTGCGAGCCGTGCTACGGGCCTTCAAGGCTGCTGGGCTGACACTCAAACCTTCCAAGTGTCGGTTCGCCTATAGTGAGCTGAAATTCCTGGGCCACGTCGTGAGTGCTCAAGCTGTAAGCCCTGATCCTGCAAAAACGTCCGCTGTCGCCGAATTCCCAAAGTCATCAGACAAGAAAGCCGTTCGAAGCCTACTACAGACGTTTCGTTCGCGACTTTGCACAAATTTGTGCACCACTGACGCATCTGACGAAGGACGACGTGCTGTTCCAGTGGGGAGAGGAGCAAGAACAAGCGTTCGACAACCTCAAGCGAAGGCTCCAGTCGCCCCCTATCCTCGGGCATTTTGATCAGTCGGCGGAGACTGAAATCCATACGGACGCCAGCAATACCGGTCTCGATGCGGTACTCGTTCAGCGACAAGAAGGGGCAGAGAGAGTAATCACTTACGCAAGCCGGGCGCTGTCTAAGGCAGAACAAAATTATTCAACGACCGACAAAGCACGTCTTGCCGTCGTCTGGGCGATAACCAAGTTCCGTCCGTACTTGTACGGGATCCCATTCCGCGTGGTCACAGACCGCCACGCCCTCTGCTGGCTCGCAAACCTCAAGGATCCGTCCGGACGCCTCGCCCGCTGGAGTCTTCGACTGCAAGAATTCGACGTAACCATTGTGCATAAGTCCGGCCGCAAGCATAATGACGCTGACTGTTTGTCTAGGGCTCTAGTTGAACCTCCCATCGCCGGCGCCGACAACGATGACGACGAATGTTTCCTAGGTGCCGTAGACACTGACGACATGGCAGGACTTCAACGAGACGCTCCTGAACTGCGCGCCCTGATCGAGCATATAGAAGGACGAGGAAGCATCGTTCCTCGTGCCTTTTCACGAGCCCTGCCGTCCTTCACTATTCGACGAGGTGTACTTTATAAAAAGAATTTCGGAACCAGTAATTCGCGGTTGCTTCTAGTAGTCCCTACCAGCCTTCGAGAAGAGATTTTTAGAGCCTGCTCGGACGACCCGACTTCAGGACACCTCGGTTACAGCCGGACACTAGCCCGAATACGTGAAAAAAACTACTGGCCCAAGCTTCCGAAGAACGCCCATCTCTACACACGACCGTGCCATGAGTGTCAGCGACGCAAGAAACCGCAGTCAAAGCCAGCAGGTCTCCTTCAGCCGATTACCCCGCCAACCAAGCCCTTCCAGCAAATTGGAATGGATTTGCTGGGTCCTTTTCCACCGTCGACGATGGGGAACCACTGGATAATCGTCGCCACAGATTACCTTACTCGTTACGCCAAAACGAAAGCCCTTCCGTCGGGGACGTCCCCGACGGAAGGGCTTTCGAAGTCGCCAAGTTCTTCATCGAGTCCATCGTCCTCCAGCATGGCGCCCCCAAAGTCCTGATCACAGACCGAGGGTCATCGTTCATGGCACAGTTGACCCAAGAGATCCTTCGTCTAAGCCACACGGACCACCGTCGAACAACTGCATTCCATCCGCAGACCAACGGGTTGACGGAGCGGCTCAATAAAACAATCGCCAACATGGTCTCTATGTACGTCGACGTGGAGCATAAGACCTGGGACGAAGTGCTGCCCTACGTCACGTTTGCATAAAACACAGCAGTGCAAGAGACCACAGGAGTGACGCCCTTCCAGCTGGTGTATGGCCAGACGGTGACGACTATGCTACACTTCATGTTGCCGCACGAGCCAGTCAACGACGGGAGCGATGACGCCCAGGTGGTTGCTCAACGGGCAGAAGAGGTCCGCCAGCTAGCCAGACTACGGATTCAAGACCATCAACATGTCGAAGCCGGCCGCTACAATCTTCGCCGGCGTGACGCCCACTTTCAACCCGGAGACCGGGTATGGGTGTGGACACCGATACGGCACCGCGGTCTCAGCGAGAAGCTTCTAAAGCGCTACTTTTGACCCTAGAAGGTTCTTCGCCGTCTCGGGGACTTAAACTACGAGGTGCTTCCCGACGGAACTCGACCATCAAGACAACGTCAACCGCGACCCGAAGTAGACCACGTCGTGCGCCTCAAGCCGTATTACGAACGATAGGAATTTTGGACTCTCGTCAAGCTGTGAACTGTGAACTGTGGCTCGCGATTCTGCTGTCCGTTATTTGTGAATTAGTGTTTTCTGTTTGTGCTGCATTGGGACGATGCGCTTTTAAAGGGGGGATAATAGGCATCCTGCGTTGCCCAGGAGGCGCTGCGAAAATGACTTGTTAGGACATGCTTTGGGTAGTACAAACTTGAGCGACTCAAACTGCCACACATATAGAAGCGTGCCTGCTCTGGCGCGGAACACGATAATGAGGCAACTAGAATAAAAAAAAAACAACGAAAAATGCCAACGCCGTCGAAGCACAGGGCAAAGCTGGGACGATAAGAGCGTGAACCAAGAAACGCCGTGTCACGCGTCCCAAAAAAACATGAAGGAAAAAAAACAAACAAAGACCGTCGGGACGCCAGATGTTCTAACGTCACCACCAACGTTACTAGAACCACTCAGTTGGGAAACTGCCATAGAGCCTGCTTTAAAAAAGTGGCTCCGATCCGTACTCGAGAACCGAGCTAATGGCGATCGCAACGCCGCCATTTCTCCCGCAGCGTCTACTCCGGGAACTGCACGGCTGCGCGTAGAGTCAGGCAAGGGCCGGTGGCGCCATCTCGCAGGGCCATCACGCAGTAGCTATGTAAAGCAACTTTCATACTTCAACTCATCGCTAAAGGGTGGCGCAGTTATCGTATTTAGCTCAGTCTCGGTGGACGCCAGCGGCCCAGCTATTGGGGGTGAGTTTCCCAACTGAGTGTTTTAGTAACGTTGGTCACCACTTAGAGATACGAGACGCGTACCCTAGCGGTGGTGGCATGAATCCGGAACTTTTGATTGTCTTGCGGCGTTGAATGTAACCGATTTCGGACCTCCAAAGGTGTTTTTCTGTTCTCCTGCACTACACAGAAGGAAAAAAATCACGGCGAAGGCGCCACAATAGTGGGAGTCCCAACCAGGTGAGCTTGTACTACCCAAAACGAGGGCGCCGCAGTTTGTTCAAAGCGGTGTCACGAACTTCTAGAAGGTTCTCGTTTATTCTTGCTCCGGACATAAATTCTATCATTTATTCCTACTTGTGTCGTTCTAGAAAGTGCATGTTCATTCTCGTCCCGAGCGCGCGACGCTCGAGCCTTCGCCGAATCTTCGAGAGCATGACTCACTCTAGATAAAAGGCCGCCCACGATCTTGTCGAGTCAGTCTCGCCCCAGCGTTCGACTCTGCTCTTACGCCGACTTCGACGCCCGCGACGCACTGCTGTTATAGTCTGTTTCTTTTTTATTTTTGGGCACAAGTTCGCCCCATTAAACGTTTAGTTTCTTCAGTTATTACCACCTCATCCATTGTCATTCGTGACACTATGGCGAAGCCCGTTAACATCGACCGTTGTTAAGGTACCGAAGCACCTATTCATGTTTTCTGGCGCCCTTTGAATTTGCGAGGATTAAATGGACCTTTTGTAGAAACATCGGTTTGAGAGTAAATGGTTCTAGTACCCTCTCTCTCTTCCTTCTGGCCGAGCAGAGAGGGAAGATGGTTTCTTTGTGTCGACTTCGGGGCAGAAGATAACCCACGATGGGGACAAAGGCGAGCTTCCTTGAATACCAGCTGAACGTAGAGGAAAAACGGAGGAGAAAACAACGACTCACACTGCTGCACTATCAACCTTCTAATGACAAAATTAAAGCCGTTCACAACTTCCTGTAACGCCGAATTACAGCGCAGCTCTTGAGAAGCAGGAGGGGTGGGTACGGAGAGGAGGCTACGCCCCTCCTCCTCTCCTGCTCGCCTCCCATTTAGGGCAAAATTTTCCGCTAAATTTAGCGGGGAAATTTTTCCGTTAAATTTAGCGAGGAATTTTTTCTGCTAAATTTAGCGGAGAAATTTTTCCGCTAAAGTTGGCGGGGAAATGTTTTCTGCTAAATTTGGCGGGGAAAATTTCCGCTAAATTTGGCGGGGAAATTTTTCCCCTAAACTTAGCGGGGAATTTTTTCCACTAAATTTAGCGGTGAAATTTACTCATAATGCACCGAGCGGTTACACCGACGCCGACGCCAACGCCGCTCAAGCCGGAAACGGGCGCCTAAGAGCTGCGCTCTAAAACTTCCTTTTCCTCGACACTATCCGTAGAGGTAACTTCTTCTGTCGGATAGTCCAGCAGTGTAAGTCTGTTTTCTCCTCTCCTTCGCTTTTCCGCTACGTTCAGCTGGTATTCAAGGAAGCACGTCAAACCAACTAGCTCAGCTCCAGGCCGTAGCAAGAAAGGCGGGATCGGGGTTGCCGTATCTAGGTCACAGCGGCTCAATGGGCGAACAGGATGTGGCTGACGTTTTGGGTGTCGAACGGGTGGGAGAGGCCTTGCGCGCACGTTGCTTTCTAGCCACTTAGTCTCAAACCCAGTCGCGTGTCTAGGTGGCAGCACATATTCGCCAAAAGGTGGATTGAAAAGCCTATGCCGGGGGTTAGTCCCTGTGTCGATTATACTGATGTTGTTGAAAGCAATCCGGTGGTCTCTGATGTTGCAGTGCTCAGCGACGGTGCTGCGCTCGTGGTCATACTTGCGTACATTGGTTTTGGGTTGGCGGGGTTTTTAATTGAGGTTCTTTGTCTCGCCGATGTAGGTGGCTGGGCAATCCGCACCGTGGATCTTATTACCCACGCCTGCAGCTTTTTTCCTTCGGCGGGCGATCTTTTGGACGGGGCTCGAGCCGTCCAAGCGTGGACATAGACGTGTGGATCACGTTGATTCCATCGTTGCCTCGCACGCGCGCCAGCGCTTAGCTTGTTCCTTCGAGGTTCACGCATATTGGAGTGGTTGAGCGAGGCTGCGTGCCGGCATGTGGCTGTTGGTGTCCGTAATATCGGACTTGACAACGGGCAACGTGGTGGATACAGGTACTCGTGTGCCCGTTCCTTTTTAGATGAGCACAGACGGTTTGCTCTTCCTTTCTTTTTTCCGTTTCAGACGAGCATATTGACAACGGTATTTTGACCCCCCAAACCATTGTGACAGGCCGGTTGATCGGAATCAAACTGGAGAAACCGTCTTGTATGCGTGGGTTTTCTGTACACAGAAAACTTCAACTCTTCATGTCGTCGTCTCACAAACACGTCAAGAAAGGGTAGGGTATCGTCTTTTTGCGTTCCACAGTGAACTGGATGGCCGGTTCGATGGAGTTGAGGTGTGAGAGGAATCTGTCTACTTCAGCTTTTTGAAGGATGCAGAAGGATTCATCTACATAATGCAACAGCACTTCGGGTGTTGCGGCGAATGACTGCAAGGCCTCTTCCTCAATGGTTTCAATGCACAGCTTCGCCGTGGTGACGGAAATAGACACGCCCATTGCGATTCCACTGACTTGCTTAAAGAACTCCCCCTTTACGCTGCATTACAGGCTGCTCAGGCAGAACTCAAGAAGGCGGCACAGTTTTTCCATGCTAAGGGCTGTCCTGTCGTTCAGTTCTTTGTCTTTTTCGATGGCCTTCCTGGCAGTGGTGACTGCCATGAGAGCCGGCACACTTGAAAAAAGCGAGATTACGTCGAATGACACTAGGATTTTCTCAGCACCCAACTTTCAATTTGAGACCTGTTCAACGAAGTCGGTGGAGTTGCTCACGTAAGTAGTCGTTTTTCCCACTAGGGGAGAAAGAATGTAGCGAAGATAGTTTGACACGGCTCGAAGTGAAGAGGTTCTTAAGTCTACAATAGGCCGGAGAGCAAGGCTTGGCTTTTGTATCTTACGATGGCTGTAAAAGCATGAAAGACGTTTACAACGCTCTGTAATGCGAATTTAGAGCGCAGCTCTTGAGGAGGAGGAGGGGAGGGTACGGAGGAGAGGGTACGCCCTTCGCCTCCTCCGTACCCTCTCCTCCCCTCTTCCTCTTCCATCCCCTCTTCACCTCTCCTCCTCCAATTCAGTTTCCCTGCTATATTTAACAGGGAAACTGACGTCGCATGAACTGGTGTAACGTCACCTATGAAGAACTTGAATTTCTCCCCTAAATTTAACGGGAAAATTGATTCCACGTGACCTCAACACCAATTCAATTCCCCGCTAAGTTTTTCGGGGAAGTGAATTGGTGTTGAGCTTACGTGACGTCAATTTTCCCGCTATATTTAGCGCGGTTACGCCGACTCCGACGCCAACGCCGCGAAACACGGAAACGGGCGCCAAAGGGCTGCGCTCTAAGGCGCGGCGGAGATTCATTCCTACAGACGGCGCAGGTAAACGCTAGTTAAATCGGAATGTTTTTTTTTTTTTTTAAATTCATGCGAGGATTTGGCTCAGCTATGCCTGAACTTGAGGTGTTGGATTTTGTTTTCAGTTTTTCATGAGCAGAGGTGTCAAGTAGATGTCGAACCTTCTGGCCGTAGACTACCCGGTCGAGAAAAACGGTCGAGTTGCTCTTATCTGCCGGAAGAAGCACTATCTTTTTATCCTCTCGTAGCGACCGTGGTGCACTCTTCTTCTATTTTTGTAACATTTTTGTTAGAAGAAAATTTCGAAACAATCAAAAGTAGAAGAGACGAAGAAAGAAGTCTGTCAAACGACGTCCTTGACTGACTTCTTTCTCCGTCCCTTCTACTTTTGGTTGTTTCATGATTTTCTCACCCAGTCTCAGGTATTTCTACAAAATAATAAACTTGCACCACCTCGCCTGCGCCCTCACTGCGTTTTTTCTTCGTAAGTTGTTGCATTGATGTTGCAAAATATTTGATAAGATGCGGATTACCCTTTTTCGTACTCGCTCGTGGTCGCTTGGATACAGGTGCGCGATGTCGTCTTCAAGGGTTACAAAAGTTTTCGGCAGAGGCGACCTCTCATTATAGTCATGTTGGTGCCGTGCCCCTTGGTTAACTCATTGGTCTCGCAAGAAGGGAGTTGTCTGGACGAGAGTTTGGTTTGGTGTTTTAACCACAATAGCATCATGGACGTAGCAACTAACCCCCGACATAGACTTTTTTATTGAATCCTGGCATGTTCAAACGACTCCAGGAAACATACGCGTAAATGATTCCTGAAGCTGGCGCTTTGCCAACAGTTTATGTCAAAGGGATTCGCCATATTGCTGAAAAAAAGACTGAAGAAAAATACTGCTCCTTAAAAGCCATCGCCATAGTCACCCCTGAAGAAGAGTCGACTAGGCCTCGAAACGCTGTCGCTATTCTTTAGATTTAGGTTGGTTGTCGTCCTTTATTTATTTTCCCCCTCGTTACACTGCAAACATAAAGTTCAGCATCAACAATTCTCTCCAAATGTTCTCAAAATGTCCCTAATGTCCTTTGCGTTCCTTTTTCCGCCAAGCACTCGCAGAGTCAGTTTACTGTTATCTACGAAGTGATCCCAGTCAATGAAGTGACACAAAATGTCTTTAGCCATATGAAGCTCCGTGTCACCACTTAGAATTCACGTTTAGGCCTATACGTATCATTGGCCTTGCTATCTCCCCGTAAACTTTGTTTGAAGTTGACACACAGCCGGCGCTGCGAAATATTGGAACCAATCAAACTGCGACAAAAGCGCAAGTCACTAGGCCTTTTCTGTTTATGATTGGGTGAGCGATGACAAAACACGTACAGAAACATGACGAATTCTATGATGGCGCTTTTTTGACGCTGGCTGATTGATTGATCGCATCAACTCGTAGAAGTAGAGTAGCAGTGATTGGTTCTGCCAGTGCTTTGAGGGACACTATAGACGCACGAGCAGTTTTCAGTAAAGAATTTGTAAAACAAATAGTTTGCGTTGTTCGAAATGAGTAACCGAAGATTCCGCACCTCATTTTGAGGTTTGTGTGCTTGCGTCACGTTACTCAGTATACCTTTATACTGTTAAGTTGTTAAGATCTGTTTTAATTTAAAGTGAAGGTTAAGGTTAAGGTCCGTTTTATTTGTATTCGTGTTTTCAAGGAAAACTAAAACCAATTTCGAGTTTGTGGATAACGATAAATTTTTGTTCACGGTTTCTTTATAAAGCTAGCGATCCATGTAGAATTTCCTTGCCGGATTTGGCGTGGTTTTGGAGCGCTCTTTTTTTACCTTTTTGAGAGTGGAAGTGCACGTTCTCATTTACCGCACGAAAGGCGCTAGCGTGGAGCGCTCCTGGATCGTTTCATATTAACCAAGGGAATCTTCCATAAGTTACGTGTTTGAGGTAGAAGCTCACAGCGTTGGTAGACACTGCAATATATGCTATGTTTGCCATCTACTATTTTGTGCTACGTGTTCAAGACAAGTGTAGTTTCCACCGCACTTCAACGCTGTCAAAGCTACCTGCGCGAGCGCGTGCGAATGAGGCTTAAGAGGAAGAAACATGATCTCGCAGCAGTGCAAGGCGGCAGCGTTGTGGAGGCTAGGCTAGCCTTGACAACGTAGCACAAAGTAGTTGACGCCGAGTACAGCGTTTCCCCGAAAAACAAAATCGAAAGTGTTTATTTCAATGCAAAAATAAATTACGCCTCGTGGAACCCTCAGTATCCGAGCGAACGTAGTGCTAGAACTTCAGCGCAGATGCCGAAATTTCAGAACTTACCGTTATCTCATTAAACCTTACAATTGATTTTCTGGGGCCTCCGATTCATCCTGTCCACATACAATGGATTGCCACTTTTCTTGAAAATCGTAAACAGGCTACATATGTCGGAGAGAGTAAGTCTTCAAAATTATCAGTAAAGTACGGTGTCCCTCAGGGCAGCGTATTGGGTCCGCTTTTATTTCTCATTTAGATAAACGACCTTCCTCTTAGCTTAACATCCTCCATAAGACATTATGCAGATGACTGTGTTATCTGCCGCCGCATCACCAACCCAGGTGATCAAGCACTATTACAGCAAGACCTCAACATGATTTTACTTTGGTGCAGCACATGGCAACTGAGATTGAGCACTAACAAAACAAGATTTATATCATTTGCCAGTCAGCCTTCTTCCACGCAAAGGAAGTATTTCATTAACCATGAAGACATAGAAAAAGTTCGAACATACAAGTACTTAGGAGTAATTTTTTCAGAGGACCTCACCTGGAGCGACCACTTCAATAACACCGTTTCAAGTGCACGTAAATCACTCGAATACATCAAACGCAACCTTTTCCGCTCATCTCAGACAGTCAAACTAACCGCCTACAAAGCATTTGTGCGATCGAAACTCAAATACGCCAACATCATCTGCTGGCCTCATTAAGCATACCTTCTTAACAAGCTCGAATCTGTTCAAAACAAGGCGTCACGCTTCATCATGCATGACTATTCACGAACCTCGAGTGTCACTATGATTAAAACCAAACTGCTGTTGAAACCTCTAACCGTTAAAACCGAACTAGCCCGTCTTGCTCTCATTCATGGCATCTACTACTCATCATCGGAATTTCGTAGCCTCTATCACCAAGATCCATCTTACATTTCAAAGCGCTGCGATCATCCACTAAAAATTCAGCCTCTTTTCTCCAGAACTAACAAATTTCAAAATTCCCCCCTTTTACTTGCTATTGCCGACTGGAATTCCATACCCGCTCACATTGTTCATGAAGCTAACACTAGTAAATTTCGCAATATTTGTAATTCTCATTTGTAAAGTGTGATCAATGAATTTTTTTTGTTTTGCTTTGCTGTTTACCTTTTAATATTGTACATTGAATGTTGTATTTATTCCCCCCCCCCCCCCCCTCATGTAATGTATCCAAATTGGGATACCTTTGAGGAAATTAAATCTGATCTGATCTGAAAATGGAGCCCGTTTCCAGGCTTTGATGCCGTTCACCTTATAGTACTCGTAAAGTTCGTCGACCGGGAGGAGGGGGAAGGGAGGGGGGGGGGGGGGGGGGCGCCGAAGAAGGGGTCACCGGTGGAGTCGTCATTGCGCACAACGCGTGCCAGACGAGTGCCGTGAGAGCCACGGGCGAAAAAGCCTTCATCCGACTTCTAAGTTCTGACACCATGCATGCTGTGCGCCGACGGTAGGAGACAGAGAGGCGACACGCTGTTCAACGAAATAACCCCCGCCGTCACTCCCCCCCCCCCCCCCCCCCGCATTTATTAGTTCCGGGCAGGCGGTCAATTAACCTACCAATTAATCGATTAATGCCTTAATCGCGAAAATTTTTTTTATAACCGGTTAATCGGTAAAATTTTGACGAACCAAAAAAAAATAAACAAATTAAACGCTTTTAGCACACAGACGTGGACGGGTACGGCTGTATGAGGGACACACTTTAGGGGATATTTTAAGCCTAATGTAAGCTAGTGTAAGGGCGAGATTTGTAACTCCAGACTAAAGTAAACAACGTGACACGTGTCCCAGCCACTTCAACGCCGTGCAAGTATTCGTCTGGCGCCACGGAAACTATTGTGAACAATCAAACAACGTCACTCTTGACGGAGAATATGAACCAACTCCTTTGTCTCATGCAGCTAAAGTAAGAACCTGTGAGTGTGAGTGTTTTTAAACTGTTATCAACCACACATCGTACTTGATTCATAGGCGAAATTGTATATTGCGCCGTTTATTACATATTCCACATTGGCAAAAAAAAAAATAAAATAAAAAGAATAATTTTGACGTTTTTAAAATATTATGCACGGACGTGAACGAGACAGATTAATCGATTAATTAATCGTTTAAATGGTGACCATTGATTGGTCTAAAAGTTTTAATCGACGCCCAGGGTTAGTATTTATTGCTTTTCCCGGTACAGCCAGAGGAGGGCGAGCGCCTCCTCGCAAGCGTGCGCAGGCCGGACAGTGTAGCGCAAGGGTGGCCAGACTGCGGCATTTCGCGGTTTCAACTGCGGCTCGTGGTTACCTGATAAGCGTGACCCCCTTCCCCTTCTGTGACCCAAGAAAAAAAAAGTAAAAACAACCCCCCCAAAAAGAAATTTCCAGTTTTGGCAGCTTTGTACTACACTACGTCCATACAGCGAGACTGCTTTTTGACACAGATGGGTTCAGCGACTCTGTTTCCTTTATTGTTCTAGAAAGAATTTCGAACCGCATACGCATAACGGGCATAAGGGGCAGTGGATGGCTAGCGAACCATGCATTCATTTTTGCTGAGCAGTTGAAGAAATATTCTGCCGTCTGGTGTTATTTCTTGTAGTCGACAATTATACCTGTCCCTTTTGGAAAGGACTGTTCTCTCCGTATCGTTTCTTGTTGAAAGTAGCCTCCCCCCCCCCCCTCCCTTTTTCTTCTGTGGCTTTTTGAACTTTTGTAGGTTTGTCTTCTGCTCTACCCCCCCCCCCCCCCGTCACTCTAGCCACTCCAGCGTCACGGTACGAGATATTGTCAGGATGACGTAGGACACTCCACTTGTCCCCAGGAAAGCATAAGAAAATCACTTATAACGTTAGACTCAGATGACGGTCAATCCTTAAACTTTTCCATCCGAGCTGGACCTCTCGTGCTACACTCAGGTGGAAACTGAGCACTTGGCAATACGTAAATTACACTTTCAATTAAAAAAAAAAGACTATTTTTTTTGTTAAAACATAATATAAACACAATTCCCCCCCCTCCCCCCCCCCCCCCCACACACACACACACACCTCTTCTTTCAGTGGCGAACACTGGATCGAAACAAGCGTAAAAGCACCATACAAATGTGAATGCAAAAAAAAAAATAAATAAGAAAGAGAGAGCATAACGGGAAAGCTTTAACAGCCCTCGCCCGTTTTTCCTGTTTTTGTATTAAAAATCGTATATAAAAAAATTGCAGTTGTCACAGAAAGCACACATTCCGGGCTTCCATTACAGTGGTATAGTTTGGCGCTCTTTGGAGCTATGTTTGAGCAAACGGTAATTCACGAGTGATGCAGAAACCAATGTAAAAAAATGTGTCTAATACAAAAAAAAGAGGTCGTTTATCGTTTTTTGCAAAACAAAACAACAACAACCCGACAGTATGTTCTTTCTCGCGATCGTTATGCACGTTAAGTATATCGCACCTGAACTTCTCGGTGATCCTTTTGCCTTGAGGACCCAGCCACTGGCGACGGAACACGGGAAATGCTTTCCCGTGGCTCCACAGAGGCCACACTGAGTTTTATTGGCTAGGACTCTTCCTCAAAGTAAAAGAATTGACCCTGAACGTAATGCTTCGTGTAATGGGTCACCGGCAGCGCCGCTTTGTCCATCTATAATGAAAGAGCGTTAAGGTCGTCCTTCAATGGGCTTCGTACCGCCCTTCTAATCTCGCGGAGGCCGGAAGCGGAAATGACCCGCCGTTTCCTTACAGGCGCTGTTCCAGTGGCGTATTAGAACCAGTCAGTGTGAATCTTTTATCGCTCATTTCTTTATACTTTTTACGAAGACTCGCGTTTAATAGCTGCTGATCCGATTCTTTAGCCTGATGCCGGATTCACACTGGTCATGCATCATACAACACGGTTTTCGCAGCAGATATTATACCAGAAGTATCTTTCAGGCCGGGAGCGAGGGGGGGGGGGGGGCGGTTTGCTAGTGATCCGGTTGTTCTTTCCGGCGGGTATGAGGGATTTTTATGACAAAAGATACCGGTTCCGTGAAAGCCAGGAGGTACTTTTAAAAGTACCTAGCGGCACGAAAGCTCGTGCAACACAGCTCTTGTTGCCAAGTGCGACATGTAGTTGCCATGCGAACTACAAGGAGAACGTAGATTTTTATGGTTGCTGCATGCAAAACACCCGTGCACCAAGAGTGGATTCTTTATCATCCGAAAATAATTTTCGAAGATTCATCTTAAAAAATTTCCCTTAAGTATGCTCATAAAATTTTTTCCAGCTCGATACGGTTTTTTGCGTCATGTAGAAGTACTAAAAATGTTAATATTTAAGTTCAGTTTGGCAAAAAGCGGTAGTTTTTTGTGTTTCATCTAGCAAGGCGGTTTGCAATTTCTTCTCGCGGATTTGTAATTTGCTTATCGTGATCACAACGAATGAGCTACAGTGGCGCCATTCAAGGCCGCTTCCGTTAATCGGGCGTTAACGGCGCCTCTCGAACGGTGTGGTAAAATAAATTTGCTTTATTTATTTATTTATTTATTTAATTTGTCGTAATAGTACAAATTGATCACACTAAGATTTTTATTAAAAAAAACATTCGGCACCACCCATAATGATTCATTTGTATGGTAAGACAAAATCTAGGAGTGACCGTTAGCCTTCACAAGTTCACCAGTTCACTGTCCTGCGCCCCTCCCGCCCGCTCGACCGAAGCCATGTTTTTAAACTTTGCCCTTCGCGTTGTCGGTCATCACTCTACGAATATCTATTCCTATACTCGGTGACAACGTTTCTTGGCATTTCTGAGGGGAGGAGGAGAGCGCGCGCACAGCTTTGAGAAGTGCTCAAAATGGGAGAGGGCACGCGTGCCCGTACCTTTGACTGCATTGCCAAGCAAAGTTGTCTCGAGTATAGGTGGGTTTTGTTTTTGGTTACAACCTCGCTTGCTGTTTTAATTGGACGTGCCTTTCTGAATCACGATACGAATTCGCTCTAAAACTGCCTCTTCGAGCAGAAGCCGACAAGCCGACAACTCATTTGATGAATTAGGCTTGCGCTTCAAGTTGATTACCGGTAGGTGCGTGCATTCCCCGAAGTGTTCGTACTGCCATAACCGCTCAATCTCCTTTTTTGTACAGCCCTACTGCGCAAGGTCAGACACAAGTGTGTCTTCTGGAACACAGTGTGCATCGGGACAACCCGGTTAATATTTTCACTGGTACGTTTTACGTACGTTGTACGACGTGACTTGCACGTAGTAATTTTCTTGTTCACGTTTTATGGTATCTGTGCAACTTCCACAGAATGAAGGTTTCTCACCACTTTTTCTGGTAAAATAAAAAAGAATGTCATGGCAAATCCCATCATACACGAACGAACTTAAAGTTTGCCACTCTGCAAGTAAAAAGAAAGCGAGCATCAAACCGCACGTTTAAAAAAAAATCCGCATAAATATAAAAAGTCAATTGACCGGTTACTATATTTACATGCACGTAAACAAGTTAACAGGGTACATCCAACATAACTCTGAATTGGCTATATCCCGGATATATCCCGGAGAACCTCTAAGAAAATTGAAGGCAGAGGTACATCTAGAAACGGCGTATCTCCCATATCTGTCAGCTTCTGAGATTCACACTTGCCCTATGTTGTCATGGTTCTTTATGGGCATGGCAGCGTCTTGCCACCCACCGTTCAGCAGGAATGGAGCCCTAGACGTCAACAATCTCAGCTTAACACGTCACATATTGTCCACAATTTCTTATTTCTTTATTGTACGTATAAATAGGAGGAGTATGCAACTTTGTACATAAACTGTAGACAAGGCCCATCAGCAGCCAGGGGGTTAAAGTGAGAAGACTCAAGAGGTCACCTGGACCACAATTGGACAAGCAGAGCCATATGCCGGGAACGTTAGAAGTGGGGTCTGTCTTCAGAGAAACACAACTTCTTCGTTAGGCAGGGTGGAAATTTTCTGGTCATCAAGGCTATTATCGCTGCCTATAGGAGCTGATACGCCATGATGTGTGATTCGCGGCACTCTTAGAGCTCCCTGCCGTATTTTGATGAACCCTGTGATGCCTGCCGTTACCAAGAAAAGCTATCTGGGCTCGTGGCGCTACCCTGCACCTCCATCTCGTCTGCTAGTGAAAAAGTGGAGTTAATATCCTTTCGTTCAATCAAACCACAAAACCTATGCATGACACAACATAAGTCCTCCGCAAACTTTCTCGAACACATTTCTACAACGATCCGACTTTTGACCTAGCAGCAAGTAGTCTACAGATAGGAGGTTCAAAACTCAAATACAGCTTTCCCTGTACATTCTTTTGAGACACATTCAAAACCATCAAAAGTGCCGATAGGAGTATGCCATATATCTGAGCATTAAAAAGCATCGGTGAAGGGCAACAGTAGAGAAGGTCATTAGCGAATATGAATGTCACAATTCATGCCTGCAGGAGTGAAGGTCAACTTAGTGATGCGCCACACAGAAGGCGTTTTCGAGCAGCAAGGAGAGAAATGCCAGCTCGTCACAGCTGAATCAGTGAGCCCTTTCCAACTGAAGCGGGAGCTTCAGAAAAACCTGGCGATCCAGGCGTCCACTCGGACAGTACTGCCATGGTTAAATACTGCCGTTTCAATAGCAGACAAAAAGGAAATGCAAAATGGTGCAACAAGCGCAGGAGGAGAACTGTCTTGGCCTCGGGGTGCATCACAAGTTTCAGAAAAATGCGACAGGCGGCTCTGAGAGTACCGCACGCCTTACGCACGTTATGCATCTTGGTGTTTCAGCTCACATTCGTCACGATATCACAGGAGATAAAATTTTACTTGAAATACGTTGATCCTTAAGCTAAACACTATAAGCCCCGCGATTTTACGTATAGGTACCGTACTTTGTCTGACTATACATTGGAAATCGTCGAAACCTACGACCCCAGCGAGGCAATCAAAGAATTGGCGTTAGGCACATGGCAATGTATCGTCAAAGTGTACTGCTCCTATAAAGAGTTGTTATATCCTTCACTCTATTGCCCCGACTTGCTTGATGGAGCCGCAGTGTTCCCTCTTTGTCAAATTGTGCTGAAACAGAGTACAGCAGCTGCCATCGAGGTTGATATAAAAGCACATTTTTTCCAAGGGGTCTTAGCATATATCCTGTGATCTCTCAAGCAAGTCAGAGCTTGAGACAGATGTATGACACACTCCAAAAAAATTTGTTCTTGAAAGGTTCTTCGACTCCGCAAGACCTCTTTCAGCTCGTGAAGAACGGTTTCGCCTCAAACAACATCGCCCCCTGGCGCACCTGAGATGCAACTGGGTGATAAAGACCTATTTCTTTAGAAAAGGTTCTTCATAGACTTATCTCTCGGTCGCTCGGAGCAACCGAGCCACCGAGAGAAAAGCGAGCGGAGCGACAGGGCGTTCGCGAGCTCGGGAGTTTCGCGACGGTCGCGAGATGTGACCACGTCACAACGGTCACCACTCACACTCCGGTTACTCGATTTGACTCGATCAAAAACTCGACCCCACCGTCGCCCAAGGCTCGTTGTCAGAAGCATGAATATGCCTTCTTTCTTTTTGTTTTGTTATTAAGTTTTATTTGTAAACTATAACTAACTACGGCTAAAGAATCAAATACTTCTCAAACGAAAAGGATGACGTTATCGAGAAGCGCTTTTAAGTTGAATCTGTTGAAGTATTTGAAGCGGTTGAAGTTTGAAACATAAAAGGATTAAGTTGAAGTATCGTTCGAAGTAGAAGCAGTGGAAGCGGTTCGAGCGTTGAAACAATTGGAACTTGATCGCTTTTGATGCTCGAAACGTCTCAGATTAGCTGACACAATATAACTCTCGAGACTTCTTCCTAAGATTCGAAGCCTGAAGGTAAACAAAATGTTCCTCCTATCGCTCTTCTAGTTTTGGTTGTGTCAGGTTGGTTTCATTTGCCAAGGGGAGTGCACGTTTCGGCTGCTTGGCGTATGGGTGGCCGTTGCTGCTCTCTGTGCAAAGTGGCTAGCAAAGCTATTTTGATTTGTATGCATTAGCGCTATCCTACCCTCTAGGCGGAAGTGAAGTTTTAACAGAACGTTCTTGTGCAATGCTGAAATGTGCACGTGTTTCGTGGCGCAGGAGTACAACCGGATGTTTTGGCGTTTGAGGAGACTTGTCATGGTCCTTTGTGGTCCCAGCATGAGCGGGCGCTACTGCAATGCTTTCGTTGCTACCTCATAGTTAGTCGTCTCAAAAAGCATCTGAAGATAGCTCACAGTGACAGGGACTTTATTTTTGTTTGTGGGTAATTCAGGTAGTGTCACAACTCTGTGCTCCAGTACTAAGAAAACATGTGGTCTATTATTGCGGAAAATTAAGATCAGTTTTGTATGTTTGAGAAAAATAAATACTTTAATTTTTATGGTTCTTTAATAAGTACCACATCTTCCAATGTTTAAGTAGCGTTTTTGTTTTTTTCCGAAATTTCCTTCAGTATATTTTATACAACGATGCGACTTATAAGCGTTTTTTTTTTTTTATTCACGTGAGAAACCTTAACTTTCCAAACTTGCTGCGGGGAGTTATATTTCTCGTTCGATTCTTCGACGAAAATTATTGTTGAAGCTGGCTCCCTCTTGTGCATATCTCGCGACCCAATACACATATGCGGGTTTATCAATCAGTTTTGCCGCTCCGTCCGTGAAAATCTAGAAGTGCGACTTAATATAACTTTTATTTTTGTGGGAAAAGACCAGTGTATAGACACTTACAGAAAGTGTGACTGATACAGCAGGAAATACGGTCCCTATCATTGTATCGAGCCAAGGGTAATTGGGTAGATTGATAATTCTTCCAGTGTCAGTATGACATCAGTAACACAATGTTTTCTTGACTTCCAATGATGTACGGATAATACTACGAGGCTGTGGAATGTCCAATCCCCAGAAGCAGTGCAACAGCGACCAGAAGAGTTTCGCGACTGGGGGTCCCGATTGACGAAAGCTTCAAAACATTTCGTACGCTGCTGCTGCTTCTGGGGATTTATCCGGGCGTTCCAGAGCTTTTTGGTATTATGATTATTACAAGCTTCTCTTGTATGTCCACATTTTGTTTCTTTGTGTGTGGATGTGGATGTTATGATGATGATAGAACACAGAATGGTTTACTGGCGGCCAGGTCACTGATGTAGCCTGACCTGCGATGATGGTGCATGCCACTGGGGTTGATGGAGTATCTTTCTAAACTTGGCAGTGAGAATAGTTGAGTAATTAGTCCCTATTATAAAATTGCGAGTGAAGCTACAGAAGCTAATTAAATAGCTGAAGGAAGACAAGTAAGGCACTGAAATTCAATAATATTTCAAAATGCACGGCCCTCAAATTTGGCTCACGTTTGTAACAGAAGCTCCAACTGGGTCTATGGAAGATGCGAGGTATTTATAGCCACAAAGATATAGGCTTCTAGATTGTTTCCTGCTGTTTTCGAAGGCCCAGTTGAATGAGTAAACTGCTGCATTTACCTCAGTGAAATGGGTGCACGAATAAAGTTTGTAACAGCCTTGGCAGACGACATCCGGAGCAAAATGCAATAAGCAGCAGTATTGGGAATCCTTCCATTCATATTGCAGACGGTAGTCTTCTCTCTTTTCTTTTAGTTTTTCTCCAGAACACGAAATCGTTCACAACTAGATGAGGCCATGTGTGCCTTCCTAGCAGGTTATTCCTTCCTGGTCGACTCAACTTAACATTAATGTTAAAAAAAAAAACCTAAAAAGAAAAAAAAAGTTTTTTTTTTTTTTTTACAGTTTAGTCAAGACACGCAGTCAAGAAATAAATTTTACGCAGAAAGAAAAACACTCAGAGCAATATTGACGGCGCGAGACGCGATTTAGTCGGCAGTCACCTCCTTTCCACTTGTTTTCTTTCTTGGCATTTCGGGCGTGTGGAGGAGAGCTAGATCGGCTTCGCCTTCACGACCGAGATGGTCAATCCGGAATGACCCGTGACGTAATAGACTTCGCGCGCAGAATTTCCAATAATACTCTCGCCGTCAACATTCCTCTAAAATATATTTTTCGCGTAAAAGTGGTGTTTGACACATGTGTTCCAACCAGACTGCTAAAAAAACAGTTTTTTTTTTTATTTTCAGGGGCTCTTTAGGAAGACATTTTGCTTTTATTTTGATATCGGTATTGCTTCAATCCTAGCTTAGTATAAGTATTGTAGCAGACTCAATGTAGCCCTAGACATTCCCATTGTAGGATTTGCAGTGACACACCCCAATAACAAAATGAAAAAAGAGATATCACTGCTTACACATATGCAAGAATTCGAGCCAAACAATGCAAAATTAGGTGACGAGAGAGGGTGAAAGAAAGAACTCTTCCACCGTTATTTCATCTAAAAGTTTAGGTGAGTTTTTTGCAACCGGACTTTGCGATATAATGAGAAAATGTAAAACTAACATAGAGAAAACAGTGGGGCTGTTATTCAGCTAAATGTACTTTATATATATATATATATATATATATATATATATATATATATATATATATATATATATATATATATATATATATATATATATATATATATACGAGGGGCGTTCGCAAACAAAATCGAAAAAAAACGGAACAAAACAGGCATCAGCATGAGCGCGCGTCCGTCTAGTTTCCGTACAGTATAAACATCGCATGTTATAGTAGCTCGGAAAGCCGCTAGGGAGTCGAAACAAAAATGGCACCGCCCGTCGGTGCCAAGCACATGCAGTGATCTGTTTTCTCCATTTGAAAGGAAGCAATGCCAAGGAGATTCATTCCGAGCTGGTGGCGGTGTTCCGGGACAACGCCCCAGTTTATGACACTTTGGTTAAATGGCGCAGACGCTTCCAGTGTGGCCAAATAAGAGAAAAGCATTTCAAGGACGGCGACCAACTGATTGCTGAAGTGGAGCGATTCCTGAACACTCAAAACAAGGAGTTCTATAACAATGGCCTCCGGCATGTGGTGCATCGCTGAAAAAAGTGGCTAACTTTTGGTGGCGAACATGTAGAGAAAGTCTCAACTCCTACTCGAGTTTGATTGCTGAATCCCTATTCCTTCGTGACAATAACACGAACTTTTTGAACGCCCCTCGTATATATATATATATATATATATATATATATATGTTAGGGACAGTTCGTTTTATCACACAAATGTGCACTGAATCAACTACTTTGCCGTCAGAACTCACCGAAATCTGTTCTGGGGCTGGCCTGCATTTTAACGTTGATACACTTCACGTCGTCGTCGTACGTGATTCGGCTTAACAGTGTTCTCGCCCTTCTCAGGTATTGGGAAGCCTCCACGTGTAGGCGTTCGCGCGCTCCCGCACCTCGAGCGTCGATCAAAGCTGTGCACGGGCACTCTTCGCTTCCAAAATCCCACAGAGAGTTGACTACGAGAACGGATCATCGGCAACCAGCCTCTGCTGCGCCGATGACGGCGCAGCAGAGGCTGGTTGCACTATCTCTCCACGGGGCGCGGTGCCGCCGGGGCGGAGATGCGCTTCGATAGCAAACCGAAACTTAAAAACCCTTCAAATTTGTGTGGTTTTTCAAAAAGCCGTAAAATGCCGTAAAATGCTTCGCGTGCCTTCTATCGTTCTGCAATTTGTTGATTTAGTGTTTTTCGACAATGCTGAGCAATTTTCTAATTGAAACCATGCCCTTAAACACAACACTAAAAAAGTTAATTACACAAAAATAATTAACAACATAATTATCTTGGACTTTAATAATTTTTCTGAATGGGCCCCTGGCCCAGGATCAAAGCGACACAAGCCTTTTTTCGTTGCGATGAGAAGTTTTCGCAGGAGCGATTTGGCCTGGGTTCTCTGAAACACCCTATATATATATATATATATATATATATATATATATATATATATATATATATATATATATATATATATATATATATATATATATATATATATATATATATATACAGGGTGTTTCAGAGAACGCAGGCCAAATCGCTCCGGCGAAAACTAAGCTTCGCACAGAAAAAAGGTTGATGCCGTGTTGGTGTCTGCCCAAGTGCCTATGTAGAGAAATATAACGTTTGAGAAACATAGTTTTTGTTTGGTTTTTTTGAAAGTAACTTTTTATTTGTTCATTTTAAGCCCATAATTTCAATTACAAACTTACTGGGCATCATCAATAACCCCTATATCAACCTTTTTTAGACAACTATAAAGCATGCCGAGCATTTTACCGTGTTTTGAAAAACCCTTCAATTCTGACGTATACTCTGGTATCGGATTCTTATCCAAGCGCATCTCGACGGCAGCTGTCTTGCCCTCCGACGGCCGAAGCGCGGAACCAAGGCCAGGCAATTTGCCAGTCTCGCCCGCCCGCCCGCCTCCCTCCCCTCTCTCGTAAAAAACAAAGAAGTGTAGCGCGCGCGCGTGGCCAGGTGATAAGGAACGCCTCGCGGTTCGAAAGAGCATGCTATTGCAAGATTGAGCTTTGACTTTTGGGCTGGCCTTGGTTCCGCGCTACTATATATATGTATCAGATACTCATAGTCTATTCGGTCTATTGCTATATGTGTAGACACACAATGTCTTTAGTTCCACTTCGAGACCTTATTCAACGCTACAATATAGTGAGCCTATAACTCTTCTTTTTAACAATTTAACACTACCACTCAGGATTTCAATTACAACTTATTTGATAACATAAAATAAATTTCACAGGAGTTAATATTGCACACAACGTTGTTCATCGAATTTTATTAGATCTGTTTGGTGTTTTATATTGCCAAACGCGTCGCTTAGCGAGCGCGTGCGTGGCCGAATGGTTACCGTGCTTGGCTATCGCGCGGAGGTTCCAAATTTGATTCCAGGGAGCGGACTCCTCTTTTATTTATTCTTTGAACTTGACGTTCTCGTACGTTCGAGAACCTTGTTGTCTGATCGAGTTAGGAATGTTCTACGTGCCGAACGTTCTACGTCGAATGTTCCAGACACCCACGCCGGTACAAAAGGTGGTCCTTGTGGCGGACCGGAGTCAGGCTCTCCCCAGCGTTCGATCCTGTTGTTTCGCCACCATCGAGGCTTGCGAAGCTAGCCTTTTACTATTTTGTTTTAGCCCAAGTTCGCTCCATTAAACGCTTAGTTTACTTCAGTTTTCGTCACCCATCAATTGTCAATTGTGACAGTATTTTAGGTTCCACATCATAACAGGGGATGATGTGAATTGCATTACAATCCATGGAAGGCTGTGGCTGTTGAGTGCTTCAAGACTGCGCCAAATGTGGAACGTCTGCTCAACAAAAAGATGAAACATCCCGACAAGGAGGGCATTCATCACTGAAAAGACCGCTACTGAAGTTACTGAGCTGTACCTGGCCCTCAGTGCATTCCGAAACTGGTAATTTAAACATATTATACCT
The DNA here is from genome assembly GCA_013358835.2 of Ixodes persulcatus. NCBI lineage: Eukaryota > Metazoa > Arthropoda > Arachnida > Ixodida > Ixodidae > Ixodes > Ixodes persulcatus. The sequence continues at coordinate 5,319 of JABSTQ010002312.1, read as the reverse complement.
CTAAATCTTGGAAACATTATTCTTAAGGCACAAAACAGTTCAAATATAGCTCAAAATTTTTTCAAGTTCCTTTTTGACTGCTTTTAGTAAACTTGCAACCCTACACTGCACACAAGGAAAGGGGGAGGTGGCTTAGAGATGATTCAATTAAAATGTATATTACAAAAAAAAAAAAACAACGAAGGTAGAAACGGGATTAATAACATTGCCTAAATTCAGCTCACAGGTAGGTTAGCTGTGTTTGAAACTGTTAACTTGCGACACCTTTTAGCCTTTTGCCTGTGCTTGATATGTGTTAGTGCCAGGAACATATACGGAGACGAGGTTGGAGAGTACCTCATAATGTCGGGGCGTCGGGTTACAGCCACAGAGTATTCTGTTTTGCTGGCCTCCCTATTTTTCTTCTTCCACACCAGGGCATTTCTCTCCCCCCACGCCATGCCCAAGTTTAAATGATGGACTATAAAGCATACCTCAACATGAAAGTAATCAGAAGTTATTTTTTGTGGCTTCATGTATTGTCCTGTTTGGTTGAGTTGAAGGGTGGTCACAAAACAAAACCATGCTTGGTAATGTGTGACATTTAAAGGAGCACTGAAGTGAATTCTGAGACCGTCTATTTATTCTCAAAACTGAAATTACGGGCTCTAAACACACAAAAAAATTCAAAATCACATTGAAGAGCAGCCGATTTCTTTATTAAAAGTTCAATCAAAGATCGTGCCGCGCCCCTCTTTCTGCGCCGTGGCGGTTGAACACTACGGAGCGCCACCGGCCGGGATGGCAGCAGGGGAGGGCATCCGACAGCCAATCACGAGTGGCGGCTTCCCGACGGACTGATTTTTCGAAGGCGCGCGTATTCGGAAATTTAGTTCGCCGGGAGGCCGCCACCCATTACTGACTGTCGCGTTCCCTCCCTTGCTGCCTTCCCGTCTGGTGGAAACCCCTGGTGTTCTGCGCCATGGCGCAGAAAAGGGGCGTGACAAGATCTTTGATTGGACTTTTAATAGAAAAATCGGCCACCCTTGAACGTCACTTCGTTTTTTTTATGATGCTTAGAGCCAACAGATTGAGTTATGACGGTAAAGAGAGAATCTCAGAATCCACTTGAGTGCCCCTTTCAAATGAAATGTAAAAATGTGGGCGCTATTTTCCCGAAGTTGAAATTTCGAATGTTTCAAAGCCTATAATACTCCTGTAAGGGAGTATTATAGGACGATAAGTAGTTGTAGATCACTGAGGTCATCGAAGCTAGAACTTAACGGCCTTTTCAGCTTGAAAGTGTTTAGTCTGTTGCAGTATAGTATAATTTCATCGCTGGTCACTCTAAACGAAATAATATTGCATTGTTGTGATAATCAGACCAGCCATAACTTACGTTCCAGCTGTAGCAAGAGCTCAATCTCATAAAAGGGACCAGTTGCATGTTTATTTACGCAAAAAAGACAGCGAGTGACCTGTTTGAACCGATGGCGAAGTATCACCTTTGGCCTTTTGGCATTCAACAACTGAAGGGATTCGAAGAAAGTTGCTTAGAGTGACGAGCTGCAAGGTTGGAATTTGTTTCTTGCGCTTAAAACAGGCCAGTTGCAGATATTCCTGTTTAGCGTTTTTGTGCTGTATTCAATACTTTAGAAGGTCATAGTGAGTTGTACAGATCGAAGCAGGTTAATAATATTTAACAGTATTATATTGTTTTCCAGTCGGATAAATATATTTGAAAGAGGGAGGTGAAAGCCTTATTTTGAGCACGACAATTTAAATTTTGATTAAGAACTACGATGACTTATTTTATAATTATTTAACAAGAAGGAATTGCAGAGCAGTGACCTGCCATTTGCACTCGAGAGAGAAGTTCTCAGAAAGCATCGGAATGTCAGCCCTTGCATTGCTAAATGTTTGCCTCTTTAAGGACTGTGAAAAGGCCTTGAAAAAGCGAAGCCACTTCAGTCAACATGTACTTTGGCTTGGGTGCGTACTGAATCGACAACATATAATAATGCGTGGTAGAGCCATTTTATGCTGTGTCTATTACATTCCTAATTCACAAGGGTTGTAGAGCTGCATTTACAGCAACTTCTATAACCTACTTGAAACATTGTACTCCTTGGTAAGTTTGTTCCCATTCGCATTAAGCCTCACTTTATACGATTGTGAATTAAGAAGAGCAAGGGAAGCTGTGACTTTTATTTTGTTTTCCATTCCAAGGTCAATTCAACGGGCTCTTTACCTGTCACTCTGTCCAACAAGTAACAGTCAGCATTTTCTATTGTAGCCACCATAAGCCAGAACATTCAGAATTGTGTTTCTCATCAGCATGGCAGTTTGATTGACAGTACTTAGATCTATGTCAGCCAAAACTTCAATCGAGGAACACAAACGAGAAAAAATATCTGGTTGTTTAGCAGTGATAACTGTGATTCTGAGGTGAATAGTCTAGTTGCTATATATTAGTAAATTTTTACTCCTCTATAAAAGATAGTAAATCATGTGTTTATTACCAACTGGAAACCTCTTGAATAAAGTGTAACATGTCTGTGGCTAATAATGACTAAAACAATGCGCTTTGTTTTCAACTTTTTCCGGTGGTGTTCCTATCACTCAGTTACTTGTAGTTAAAAAGTAATTTGTGTTTTTTCTAGGGTCCACTGTTTTCTTATGTACCACGGCAGGACAAAATATTTCGACCCTCCTTTATTCAAAATTCCTATGGACGGATTAATGCTGGCGAAAGGTATTCGTCCCATCACAGGTGCTTCTGCCTGTCTTTTGTCCGGCTACTCTGATGGACATCGCATTCTGCCAGGGTGCTAAAGAAGTAATCGCTCTTCATGAATACGAAATATTTGTTTAAGTTGATTGAGCTGCCTGTGAAGCTGCTTTACATGCTTAACGTTTAGGTCTGCTTTTTTGTGTCTTTGCAGGGGTCTCACGGTGGTCATCTTGAAAGTATGGGTTTTTATCTTAATTTTTTTATTATATAAAATAGTGACAAGTATTCCAGTTCGCCCAGCCCTTTCGTCCAGGTCCATTCGCCAGCTAAGTCGTCGGGGGAGTCAGCGATTGCCTCAAGAACACCAAGAAGCTTCACACAAGAACAACCATTGTTACCGACCATCGACAACAAATGTTTACTAGATATCTCGACGAGTAGTTCCTTTTAGGCAGTATGATATTTAATTGCGCGGATAAAGTGAATTGCAGTGTCGCATTGAAATGGTTTGTTGCAAGAGACTTGCTTTTTGTATATATCTTTTTTCATGTCTGCACTCCTGTAACAGCTGCAGAAAGGGACTAACAGTATGTAAAAAAGTGCCTATTTGCTAACCACTGTTCGGTGCTGTGAGCACTCTACAAAAAGGGAACATTTTAGGGATGTTGTTTGAGTAGGTAATTCAATATTTATTGTTGTCAGGCAGTGACGTTAAAAAGGGAATGCAATCTCACAGCATCACCCCCCCCCCCCCCCCACACCCAGGCATTCTAGAGATTCCTAGCGAACGATTCAAGGGAATTTCAGGGAAATCACCCACCTGCCTGAATACATCAATGCTTGTGTCGAAGATGTATGACAATTTTAATTTTAACCAGCCTTTCACTTCCCTCAGAACTAGCATGTGATGTGTTAAGACTCATATTTTGACTGGAATACTAAGATATAAAAATATTAGCTTAGTAAAGTCACGTACGCGTATTTGGCTTTAAGCTTCTCGCAAAAATTAAATATCAAGCTTTAGCCTCGCAAGGAGACCTTGGATTTTTATAAATGTTCAAACCTCAGTGCACAAGAGTTCTTGTTTTCGTCATGAACATTTTTTGTTGACGTTACACTTTTAGGAACTCCACACATGTGTTGCAGGATTTGAAAGCCCTTGGTGTGGCATGGAAAAAGGTCAAAGTTGTATAAACATAGGTCAACCCTTATGAGTTTTTTAAATGTGCCATTCCAGAAAACCATATTTTTTATATTTTAGGCAGATAAACTTTTTAGCTGTGTAGCCTCTTTTATTCTAATAATATATAAAAAACGTCACTATACTTCGCAGCAACTGTATATTCTTTGTTAATGTCATCTATGACAAGTGACAAGTTGGAGATTTTTTGGCAGCTCTTGTTTTTCTAACATATATTGCCCTATTCATCTATACTTAATCTTGACCTAAACAGCAATTATAAATGTGTCTACGAAGCATCATTGAAACAAGCAATTTTTCAATTGAGGTAAAGCAAAAGAAAAAAAGCCCTATTTTTCAGAACCTGTTTTTGGGCGTATTTGAGATATTAAAAAGGTTAAGTTTTATTTGCTTTTTGAAGCATCAACTCATCAAGAATTATCATCACGAAGGACACTTTATGAAAAAGTTATACTTAAGCTTTTTTGTTTAATAATCAAACTCTTATGAGGCACCTTTGCAGAGATTTAAAACAGGATACGACATAAGAAATGGTGACCCTCAACACATCAAATTGAGACGTGTTCGGTGTTGCCCCTGTTGTATCTGTCGTCTCCTGATTCAAATATATCTTCGAATGTGCCTCACAAAGAAATGATGTATTGCAAAAGGAGCGTAAAGAAACTCTTCAAAGATTCTTTATGAAGAGAATATTTAAAAAAAAAAATCTTAAAACTCACTAATGGTTCTTTATGGTGAAGTGTTTCATTGAAAAACGAGCTGGTAAGAACTTCACAAAGGTGCTTGATGAAGAACCGTTTCATAAAAAATGCTTAAAATAACTCTTAAACGGCTGTCTATAAAAAACTGTTTTATCAAAACGAGCTAAAATAACTTTTTAAAGGTTTTTATAAACTACTTTTACATCAAGAAAGGAGCTCAAAAGCACCCCTTATATGTTTTTCACGAAGATCCCTTTTAGAGGGTACTTAAAATAACCTTTTCAGGGAGCAAAATATGGACAAGCCGAAGAACTTCTAAAAGTTCTTTTACGACCATTTGTTGTTTTTTTTTTTTCAGAGTGCACTTCAAACCGTCCTACACCACCATCAACCGAAGTTTTCTAGTCGAGCTTGGGAGCTTTGACACCGGGTGAAAAAAGGCTACCTGAATGCCACCACGGCATGCAAAAGAAAGTCCCTCATTATCATGGTTGCCAATCTGCAGATTTGGCGTCGGAAGACCTGACCTTGTGACAAGTCTTCTCTGCCAGAAGATGCTACTTGCAAAGTTTGCAGGCTGAAAGTTTCAGTTCGCAAACTCGAACTTTCCATTTAGATAATTTCAATAAAGTCTAGTTAATGTCAATAAAATAAACTAAACAAAATTCATTTGTTTTGAGAGCAGTGAAGAAAACTTATCTGCT
>JABSTQ010002311.1:0-33866 GCA_013358835.2 Ixodes persulcatus | reverse complement strand
GTTTTCATATAGGAATTTTGACCAAGTGTTCTATGAAAGTAAAATATCCACATGCGCTAATACGACCACATTCACATACAAACATCATGGTATTGTAAATTATCTACATTTAGTTGAAATTATCATGGCTCAGAAATATATAAGAACCAAATTGGGGCCCCGAATCACTGGTGACAATATTCACAGGTGCGAGGTCAGTTTCCAAAATGCTTATGCAAATAATATCCGAAGTAAAACCAACATGAAATACACTTGAAAATAATACAAAGTTATACATATGCGACAGTGCTGGAAGAGGGACGTAAAACAACTGGCAAAAAATAAAGGAAAAATAACTTCATAGACATTAAAATTTCTAACCTCGGCTGAAAGCTTGAGCTCAATTTGTTTTCTTTCAATACTTTGGCACGTTTACTCCATTGTTTTCTTCTCGCACCGCAGACGGCGCTACACGGCGCCGTTGAGGTAGGCTCCAAAGAGGATTGCCTCTCAGCCCGCAGTGTAAGCAACAAAACAACAAACAATGCGACGCTATTTATGTTTTGCGTGTGTGTGAGTTTGTTTCTGTGTGTGAGGGTTTCAGCGAGAGCTAGGCCGCTTGTGCGAGCGCTGGGGCTTTCAGAGAGGTTCCGTCGGCGCCGCAAAGGTTTGCAAAAGTAATTGTAATTGTGTTGGAAATTTTGCAATTACTGACACTAGAAAGTAATTAAATTACAATTACAATTCCTTTTAGCCAAAAGTAATTAATTACAATTACAAATTACCAAGGAAAGTAATTAAATTACAGTAATTCAATTACAGTAATTGAATTACTACCCAAGTATGATATATATATGACATATGACTAAATGTTTTTATCTGGGCTTCATCTTCTCCATAGCGTTTTTCTGTTGGCTGGTGTTGAAATATACTCAATGGCATGAGAAAATCAACATAGCCAGCCAGGCACGTATCCGGGGGGGGGGGGGGGCATGGGGCCCGGGCCCCCCCCCCCCCCCCCCCCCGAAATCTTCCATTTTGCTGGGACCTCCTCTCCCCCCTCCCCACCCCGAAACAAAATCCTGGCTACGTGCCTGTAGCCAGCCATAAAAAATGCCTGTAGACATTTCGAAACTCCCTCTCGCGAAAATCGGTATCTATTTGGTAGTCACTGAGCCCAACAAGCGCGGGCTCGCACTTGTTGGGCTGGCACGCCTCACTGACACTGCACAATCGAGACTGGAACGCACAGAGCTTCGAGCGCGTCAACTCGATGCGCTTCGCTTCTGTCTCGGAACGAGAGAACATCAAGCTGCCGTTACTGAGTGATAGCTATACGCGCCGCACGCGCACTGCTTCTCTCGTCAAAAATGCCACCGAAGAGCTCCAGGTAGGCAGAGAATCAGGCGTACTGAACTTAGCTCGTCCATCAAATCAGCGTGCCCAAGATAATAACGGCGACAGAACGAAAGCAATGCCCCCAACGCAATCGAAGCGTTCGGATACTTACGCTCGTATTGGTGTGCTGCGATCACGGCCAGCAATGGAATTGCCTTGGTAAGACGGCACATCTACTATTACAGTATGTACAAACTTGCCCTGATTGTAGCCACCGGATTGTGGTGCCGACGAATTTGTGTTGTTCGAAACGCTTCGCGCTGTCAGCACAGCTAAGGCGGCGGCGTTTTGAAATAATACAAAGCGTATGCCATCATGGTCCCACCGCTTATCATGCTCAAGTTGTATTTTTACTGGCGAAAGGGCGAAAACCAACCGTAAACCATGCTGGTCGCCGAGGAGTCAGTCGGGTTGGGACTCGCAAACAGTTGCAGCGGTTGGTAGCCGCGGAGCAGTAGCAGACGAAAATGCGTGGATTAATGCGCCGGCAGCGCCACCTAGCTGCAAAAAATCGGACACGGTTTCGGACCCCCTGCAATGTACAGCGTCTATGGGAAGTTCCATAACTGAGTTGATCTAGTAACGGTGACCACAACTGCCACAACGCTGTCTGCCATGGATGGATGATAGTGGCTGTAGCAGCTGTACCTTGGCTAGAGGTGATACAACTCTACCAAAAGATGACCGCCAGTGGCCGCATTCGCGGAGCGGGCAAACCCGATCCAGCAATTGTCATAGAGATCAGTGGTGCGCCCGCCGCGCGAACGTCGCCGCCTGGCGAGCGCCGACCGACAGTCCGACGAGAGGGAAGAACCTAAACTCTCGGAGCGCTGCCAGAGGAGTGCAACTTCCGATACCGCCCATGGAACGCGAATTGGTAAACCCTGGCAGTCCGCAGTGCCATTTGAATCCCCTGGTATCTGAAGGCTGTACTAACATCTACATGGCGGCACAGCGAAACCAAAACCGAAACCACACAGCAGCGCCATTGTGCAGGGTTGGATGGGTGGTAGCTTGCGCCAATTAGAGTCAAAATAAATATTGGAGCTTTTTTTTCGTTTGCCCGGTTTTTGTGTTGCTTTGCTAGGCTTCTGCTGGTTTGCGGCTGGTGTTCGCGTTTCAATGCTGGTTATTGTGCGTTGAAACGCACACAAGCCAGCACTGAAACGCGAGACAGCAAAGCAGCAGAAACCTAGCAAACCAACACAAAAAATATGCAATGCTTATTCTTTTGCGTTCATTTTTATTCAACAGGCAGTAGAGAATACAGAAGAAATGTTCACAATTTTGCACACAAGAATAAAAAAAAAGAACAACAAAACAGGATAAAACGTTAAGGTTGCGTGCGACGAAGGTGATGATATGCGTCCTTGCAAAAACATTTTGCTAAATTTACATAAATTATCTTTAGGTTCGTGATCCTTTTCGAGCTTCTTGGCGTATACTCACAAGCCTTGCGCCGTTCAGCCACAGTCGTGGAGCCTAGAAAAAAAAAGTTGAATTACTTGCTTGATTGGCCTCTACGTGCCTGACATAGTCATATGAAAACAGCGAGCATATTCTGTACCTCCTTTCAAAAAACGGTACTTCAACTTCACAGCGACACTAAATACTCGTGTCTCCTCTTTTTATCTTCTCCCTCAGTTAAATGCCTCCACGCTAAATTGACAATCCTTTTGAATTTGATTATATAAGTAAGCGTAAGTAAAGACCAACGACGGTGTCTTGCAACTAAAGGAAACTAAGCAAAGAGCTTAAGAAAAACAGAAGCTCAGCTCTTTGTTATTAAGTATTCATCGAGAACCTGTATTAGTTTTTAATATTATCACTTAAATTTAGGAATGCGTCACAGCTGAAAGAAACGGGAAAGCAGTACGGATCGCTCCATCGCTCTTCTCAGTTAATCGAAAAATATTTAGGCTCATTTTCACTCCTCGCGAACAGACGCGTGAACCGCTGACAACAATCCCAAATAAACAGCTCACCGCAAAAAGTTTACCATCTTTTGAAGTGAGCATATGTGCTCGATCTTGATATTACATAGAAGTCGCCAGTTATTTGACAATAACATATTTCCAGCGGCGAGTGAACAAGGGGAATCCTAAACAATGATAGGATTTGGTTTTGTCATTTGAAACCATCGCAGCTATTGCCAAAATCAAACAATGAATACTCACTACCACTGCGACAGTTAGGTTCTGTTGCAAACATTTAATCAGAAACTTAAGAAAGAGGAGAAGACCGAAAGAGCGTACCGCTCGTCCATTGGAACTCGAAACCTCGAAACCATTGGTGTCCCGGCTTTCGGCAGTAATTGTATCCCTCACTATACTCTGTTTCACCTTGTGTTTTACCGCAGGAAAGGCTACAAGCGCGAGCTCCTTGCTCTAGGGCACATCTCGGCGGCACAAGCTCTCGTGCTCCAAGGGCAGCTGCCAACGCTATGAGCTCGCTCTTCTAGCCTTCGCTGCGGTACGACATAAGGTGAAACGGAGTATAGGCACAGCTGGTGGTGTGGTGATGACGAAAATTCGTGCTTTACCACATTACAAAAAACACGAGTTTCCACGAAAAAAAAAAAGAAAGCCGCGCGCGCACGAACGCGGCACGAATCTCGCGCCGCGACGTACTCCCAGAAGCGAAACAGCGCCAACGACCAGAGCATCTCGAGGCGCGAGGCGCGAGTTTGGAGAGAGAGAAAGCGCGCCCAGACACGTTGAAAGAGTGAAAGAGAAAGTTACGATAACAAGCTTCAAGCTATTCATACATTCAAAACAACTTCATCGTTATTTAATGCTCTAAATTAAATGAATCATATTTATTTAAAACTAAATAACGTCCGCCCGCACCCGCTGGGAGCGTGGCAATCGGAAAAGGTTTGCCGGACCGGACGTACGTCATAAATATACGCTGCCGGACGTACGTCATAAATATACGCGGAAGTAGCCGAGAGCTTCATCCCCCTGGCGCTGCCGCCAGGTACAAGTTACAAAGACAAAGCGAGGCCAGCCGAGTGCAGCTGTAGCCTCCACCGTGGTAAGGAGAAACTGGCGCCACAAGGCGCTAGTGGCAGAAAGGCGAACATACGTACGGTTGGAGACTAAAATTTGTCTCGAAAGACTACCAGATGGCGCCACCACTCACTTTGGCGTGCGCCCTCCTCGCCTTCTCCTCCTCCCCCCTCCACTTTTATTTATTTTTCTCGTTTGTTTGCTACACTGGTGTCGCGCCGGCCGCTACGAGCGGCCAGCACGGCACCGGTCTCGCAGACGAGCCGCGCGCGATACGCTTCGCAACAACTGCGCTTGCGTGATATTGCCAGTACAATAAAACAGAAACAGCACGTTCATTGAAATGTATTTTTTATTGAACACCATTCAAATGAGTTGCGGCATTTCAAACACGTATCTACGAACTCCGTTGGTAGTCCACCACCCTCCAAGGGGAACCAAGAACTGTTGTAGGCAGTAAACGCAGTAACAGTTGTCAAATATGTAGAACAAAATTAATTACTTTAATGTACAAACTAAGAGAAAAGCACTTATCATCGAATTATCTAAATGGCTCTATAAACAACTCCCACAAACAAAAATTCTGAATACCCAAACAAACAAATCAACACCGAAATAAAGCAAAAGGCTTGCAGGTGAGCTGCATAAGAATAAACAATAAATAAACCATAAACAAACTCGATAATAGGCAATGCAATTAAGAAAGAAAGAAAACCTACTGTTTTGGAGTGACTACATCTCTGACTGTAGGTGCTTTTCGGTACTCTATCCTAAGATATAAAAAAATGAAAGCCGTTTACAACTCCCTGTAACGCTGAATTAGAGCGCAGCTCTTGAGGAGGAGGGGAAGGCACGGGGGGGGGGGGGGTCACGTGGCCTGGGGGTCACGTGACCTCGAGGGGGGGAGGGGGCGGGGAAAATTTTCCGCTAAATTTAGCGGGGAAAATTTTCCGCTAATTTTAGCGCGGAAGCTTTTCCGCTGGAATTAGCGGGAAAATTTTCCCGCTAGATTTAGCGGGGAAACTTTTTCCGCTAGATTTAGCGGGGAAAATTTTCCGCTAGATTTAGCGGGAAAAATTTTCCGCTAGATTTAGCGGGAAAAGTTTTACGCTAAATTTAGCGGGGAAATTTTCCCGCTAGATCTAGCGGGAAAATTTTTCCGCTAAATTTAGCGGGAAAATTTCTCGCTAAATTTAGCGGGGAAATTTACCCATCATGCACCGCGCGGTTACGCCGACGGCGACGCCGCTCAAGCCGGAAACGGGCGCCTAAGAGCTGCGCTCTAAAACGATGCTGTCAAATTAACTGAATATTGCTCTGACAGCAACTCACCTGGACGAACAAGTCCTTGCAGCAACGGATTCGCAACAAGAACGGTGGGGCACGCGTTTTTTCACAAACGAATCTTCCTACAGCTTGCAAACGCGGTAGCGCCGAAGTGCTCGCTGCACAAACGACGCTGGTGCAGCTTGCTCGTCGGCAAGCCGGGCAGGCTTCCAAAGTCCTGACGATTTGCATACGCAATCCATTTCGATGCTCTAATGGAAAGATCGAGTTTCGAACGCCGACAAAAAAAGTTTGATATAGAGGTTCACCTGTCGTCTGTTGGAAACCGGAAGAATGAGCACTCCGAGTTCTTTTGAAGAATTGTAACACCACTTCGCCGCGCTGTAGACTCCGTAATACGCCGTGATGAGGCACGCAACACACTCGGCAGAATCTCTGTCAAATTAAAGACGTACGTCTCTAAAGGGGTATCCACACGAAGGAGAAATCCGCCACTTTCCTCCGCGGAGCGCGCATCACGTGAGACATACGTCATTCCTTTTTGACTCCTCGCGGCGCCGTTCTACTCCGTGGCGGAGGCGCGGAGGCTTCGTGCTGTCAGTACGAAAGCTCCGCAGGTGCACGCGGCGGAGCCGGGGACGGAGTTTTCCGGGTTGTTGACGTCACGACATCCGTCCGCGGAGTTCTCCTTCGTGTGGATACCCGGGGTATCCACACGAAGGAGAAATCCGCCCCTTTCCTCCGCGGAGCGCGCATCACGTGAGACATACGTCATCCCTTTTTGACGCCTCGTGGCGCCGTTCTCCTCCGTGGCGGAGTCGCGGAGGCTTCGTGCTGTCAGCACGAAGGCTCCGAGGTGCACGCGGCGGAGCCGGGGACGGAGTTTCCCGGGTTGTTGACGTCACGACATCCGTCCGCGGAGTTCTCCTTCGTGTGGATACCCCTTAATTATTATCAGCGCGCAGTAGCGTTGCACCGTACAGCCGTAAAATCCGCACTTTCGATTTCAGCACGCGCGGAACGTTTAAAAAACTTGGAGTGACGAGCGAGCGCAAACTAAACAAAAAAGACAGAAACGGTCGTTTCCCCTCGCTTTTACTGCTTGGTCGGAAGAGCCCAGAGCACCCAGAGTACTTCGCTTTCGGTAGCGAAGATTATATACACGTCTCCAGCGCTCAAAATCATAGCGGCGAATACGAGCATAGCAGTCTGGTCGGAGTCGGCTGGGTAGACCTACGAATCTGCTCTTTGGATGGACGTACAAGAGAGAAGCCAGCGACGCGGCTCCCCTATCGGCCCAACCGGGAACTCCGTTAGCTGCATTCGGCTGGCGAGGTGCGCACGCGCGCGGAGAACGCCCGCTCGTAGCGGCGAATGCGCCTGTCCCTAACACGTGACCTGCGAGAGACCGCAAAACTTCCCCGCCGACCCCCCCCCCCCCCCCCCCCCCCCTCCCCCCTCCTCCAGTCACTCATGTGCGCGCCCGCTGGCTGGGAGCAGACGCTACTGGAACCAAGGGGAACGGATCGGATTCATGCATTCATCACCGTGCGGTTCCAGTGCGTTGCGTCTCACTGAATCCGACTGGTTACACCCAGGACCGCGCGGTACCAAATCGGATTCGCGCGGATCTGAACTGTCTACAAGTTTAGAACCGCGCGGATCCGAACTGGAACCGCTCCAATCTGACATTTTCGTACGGGTTGGGATGCCATTGATAACTTCGGTTTTAGTCTTTTTATCGCAATCTCGATTTGAACGTTTTGAAAAGACGTAATCGAGAGGCTATTTTTATACTTGTTACTATCATCTGGCGTGCATGACGCGGCTTGGTTTGAAGAGTAGACATATTCGAAATAATCAGCGAATGCGTTTGACACATATGCAGCACTTTACAATATGTGTCACATAGGCTTATCGCAGAAGACGACGTGGTCATGCGATCATTGATGTACCGCCAGAAATAATTGGGGCCGTGGTTTAAGCTGCGTTCAACTGACTCTCGATAAGATTCTTTGTCACGCTTGATTAATGGACCCTTTCCGGAATTCAGTGCCATCTGGTGATTTAAATTGCCCCGAAGGAAAAATCCATCAAGGTAACGCTGTCTGGCAGTCGATGTTTTCTAGTGGACACCTGTCTGTGCCTGATTGTACGTCAAGCACGTCTGATTGGCCAAAAAGTTACTCTGACCGACAGTCAAACTCCAGTCAGACTCCGCTTGTCGGCTTTCTGATGGTTTCCTGGTGGCAGTCGGCCGCCGCGAAATGCCGTCAAGATTTCTTGGTGGCGATTCTGATTGGACATCGATTGTCTCTGACTGTACGTCAAAAAGCTTTGACGGGCAGACAGACGTACGGTCAATGGACGTAAAGTTCGTTCGAATACCAATATTTCGTCAAATCTATGAATACGAAAAATAATCTATGCGAGAAAACGATTTCGGGACGTGTAACCATAAAACCGCTGATGTTAGAGATATGACACGCAACCGACCGACAACACTGATCAGAAGCCCGCCGAACGCCGAACTGGCCGAACGCGCCACTTACTCCTTTACTTTCGCTTCGCCCGGCTTCGCCGAGCTTCCATGAATGATCGCTCTCGACTCGTTTTGTTTGCCCGCTTGCTCCAACCTGTCGATCCCGCCCGAGCTCTACAACGTCTTACGTTTTAGTAGAATTTCTCCTCGAAAAGACCCAGTGTTTCGGGAGTTCCGACTATGTAAGGAAGTTTAGCGGTGTAGTTGAAGACGACAAGGTGTACCAGCTCTACTGGGCTGGAGACGCGCGAACAAAAGGAGGGTTCTACGACGCGAAAGTACTCTACATGGCAGGTGAGTAGAACTGAAGTACGGCGATTGATGTACGAGTGCTTTGCATAACATGCTGAAGGCCTAACTGCATATGGAGCCGAAGCATTCCTTAGAGGCTGTGTCTACAGTGCCATCCGACGGTCCACTCGCTCCTACAAGTGCCGTCCGAAAGAGAGTCAGACGGCGCGTGTATCACCGGTGGGGTACCGTCCGACGGCACTCTTGCAGAGCGTTCGAGTGCCGTCCGACGGTACTCTGCTCACGCGTTCAAGTGCCGCCCGAAAGTCTCGTATAAAACGAGTTCTCAAAATGAGTTTTTTGAAGCTGCAGTGTAGCTTAGTGGTAAGACGTCTGCCTCATGAGCAAGCGGTCCCGGGTTCAATCCCCCGTGCGGGTTTTTTTTTTTGTTTTTTTTTAATCTTTTGAGCATTTTGTTTTGTCGACGCATTTGGCGATATTTACATTTCTTTTTTACGATAAACATTGGGAAAACCAAATGGTGTCGACGAAATTTCGCTGAATAAAATGGTCAGACGTCATCTGATGGACCATCAGGGCGCGTTCCACCAGGGCTGCTGACTGGCAGTCAGCGTCCCAAATTACGTACCTTGATGGAATTTTCAATAGGGGCAGTTTAACTTTTACCGTACTAATGGCGGCAATGAACCTGGGGTCTGCAGTGTTGTATCGGGCACCGTCACTTTTGCAAGTAAACGGTAAATGAGAATGCGCCCGTCAATGTCCAGTTCTTTTTAAATAGTTTTCAGTGTCGATGGGTAAAAATACGCAACCAGTCAGAACGAAGCGCCAGCCCACATAGACGCCTTTATCAAATTCTATACACCAAGGGGCTTTGATGCCTAGTGTCTGCTACTAACAGATGACTGATCCCGAGTTCGAAATAAACGCTTACGCAGCTCTTGCATCCAATTCCTGCTTCACGTCGCGCTGGAATGTATAGGCCTCGAATCATCTGCTTAGGAGCTTCTTCAACTTCTTTCTTAATTTCTAAACAGAAGGCCGCCATTAGTATAGCACATATGTCATTTTTCAGATGATGATAGTGATCAAAGTTGCCAGTCTGAATTCCGGAAAGGGTCTATACCTTACTTAGCGCTCGTTATTTAGAAAACTTATTATACCAGAACTGTGTTTGTTTCATCTTATATTTCCTATGATAGTGTAGTTTTTTTCCCTAAGCTCGGACCTAAGCTCGCGCGGAAACCAATGAGGATAGCGGGATGAACTACGACACTTTTTGGAACAAACATTTAAATGGCGTTTTTAATACAGCTAGGAAGTAACTCAACATAAGAATTTACATTACTTGTTTCATATACTGGTGCCGAATCAAGGCTATCTAAAAATGTGAAAAGCCCAAGATAATAACCCCTATTAAAAGCGAACGACTCATAGCATGTATGCTTTGCTCTTCTGTAGGAAGTGTTGAAAGAAGCGGAGAAAGGAACGTGCGATTCATCGGGATGAACAAGGGGCTTAGACACCGGTGCGAGGGTATGAACGTAAAATTTCACTACAACGAGCTCTAGTACGTTTCCTGCCGGGTTCTGAAAACTATTTAACTGCTTCAATCCTCGATAGTTCACCTAATAGAGTAGAGTGCTCAGCTTAGATGTTACAGAACCAAAAGTAGACAAGGGGTGCTCTAAATTCTAGTTTCTTTCGTCGACATTAAAACCGCCTAGAATAAGAATACGGTCAAAGACGACAGAAAAAATAATGAGCAGAACGTAGGGGCGCAAGTGAGCTGGTGTATATCAAACATTTAAGTGAAAAATCCGAGACTGAGGTAAAGAGAGACGACGACAAGGAACAGAAGGAGAACGTCTCAAACTCAGCTAAACCTTTATTGAGGACCCTTCATATAGCGTTGAAAAAACGAAGGAAGGAAAGGGAACCCTTTTTCATACCACCTCTCTCCACAAAGCACACGACACCACACACCACACTTAAAACAATAGGACGACGGACACTTCTTTCAGCTCGTAACAACAAACACAGCGAATCTCCTAGCGGAGTATTTTCGAACCCACCCCTGCCCAGAAGAAAGAAAAAGAAAGAGAAAAAAAAATGACGTAGGAGATATAGGAAATACAGAATAAACGGGGACAAAATAGGTGTGACAGAAAATATTTTGGATGGAAGCTGAAATACAATTATGCCAGTTCCGGAGTAAAGAATTCTATTCCATCCTTAGTTAAAATGATTGAAGGCGCCGAAATATTGCTATTAACTGAATTCATGATGAAGGCTTCTATAATTTCTCTGCCAAATCTGTTACTGTGCCCTCGCAAAATCATCGTTTGTTTGAAATTTGGAACACAGCCACTGCACATGCGGGAATGAACGACAGTGGGGTGAAAAGAGTATGCCGACGCTTTTTAAACTTTCAGGTGGTGCTCGCGGAGACGGTGGTTGATGCACCTGCCCATTTGTTTTATGCATTGCTTTCCACACTCCAAGGAACAGAATAAACCTTCTGTTCTTCACATGGGAGGAACTTGTTGGCATGCTTGACTCTGCATCCTTGAGGCTTCTCGCTCGAGTTCACGTTTGTGCAAAGCTGCTTGAGGCGCATTCGGCAGGAAAATACCACATTGATGTTGTATTTAAATGCAATGGCTTTTAGTAGATGCGCTGAATTATGAACGTATGGGATAACCGAAAAACGATCCCCCTTTTTGCCTCCGGTTGTATTGTCTTGCCGGTGACAGCCAAGAAGGAATCTCTGCAGGGTGGCTTTCAGAAGATCCGCTGGATAACCAGCCTTGGCAAGCCTGTGATCTTGTGAATGGACGCTTTTTTTCAGTGGTGTTCGACTCCGCGAGCACAACCTGCAAGTTTCAAAAGCGTCGGCAGTCTCCTTTCACCCCATTGTCATTCATTCCCGCATGTGCAGTGGCTGTGTTGCAAGTTTCGAGAAAAGGATTATTTTGGGAGGGCACAGTAACAAGTTTGGCAGAGTAATTATATAAGCCTTCAACATGAATTCAGTTAATAACAATATTTCGGCGCCTTCAACTATTTTAACTAAGGATGAAATAGAATTCCTTACTCCGGAATTGGCATAATTGCATTTCAACTTCCACCCAAAAACATTTTCTGCCACACTTTTTCTGTCCCCGTTTATCCTGTATTCACTAAATTTACTATATCATTTTCCTTTTTCTTTTTCTTTTTTTCTTCTTCTGGGCAGTGGTGAGTTCAAAAATATTCCGCTAGGAGATTCACTGTATCTGTTGTTGTGATTTGAAAGAAGAAATGTCCGTCGTCCCTTTGATTTAAGTGTCTTATTCTTTCTGTCGTCTTTGTCCAATACCAACACGCTTCCAAGTTTATATTAAGAATACTGTATTTTTCTACATCTAGTTTACCACAGAGAAGACTGATTTGTTCCGAAAATCTGGTGAAATTAAGAATCGGCGAGAAGTAAAACGTACCAATGAGCAAGTAGGAGTCGGAAAAAGTTATTTCTATCCAGACAGATTCATCGCTAAATTCTAGGTCAAATCGCCGTGCCACCTGCAAATTTTCTTAGCAGCAATTCGTACACCACTTCCAAAGTTCGCCGACATGCCTTTATAATTCCAACTTCTACGAAATACAGTATAGGCTGGGGGAAAGTAATCAGATAATGAAAGTGTGTCGTAATTACTCACAGCTAAATAGTTATAACATGTGTTGGCCTTAGTACGTAGGCCGCGAACGTTTTTATAGAATACAAAACACTCAATAAAGAAATTACCCTTTTTTGTTAAGTATGAAGTGCAGTTGAAGTATCTTCATCAACCCTTAATGGCCCGAAAAAATGTCTGAAGAACAAAGCCATGGGCCCAACGTCATCAGTATTGATTTCTTCAAAATCCTCAACATTTACAGAAATTTGAAACGACAAGTAGCTGTCATGTTGGGCTTTCAATTGGTTACACATAAAATTTTTATCCTCTAAGATGGGAGCAAGCACAGCCTCAACATCACAACAAGCGGTGGTCTGGTGAAGAAGTGAAACAAAGAGTGATTTACGCCTTTTGGTCTCGGAACCGATGCCAGCTTACTGTTTGTACGCGATCCTGAAGAAGGCTTGACCCTCCTCTTTCGTTGAACAAGGATGAATCTGTCAGCATCTGTTGCTGCAACATTCACGGTGGCTTGGCGCGATGGTCGATTGATGGCTGAAGCGGCCGAGTTGGGCGGCATAGGTTCGTTGCCACGAGCATGTATTGTACGTTCTGGCTGCCTAGTGTATCGCGAGCGCCCTGCAGAAACACTCGACCAGTCGAATCTTTGCAGGCGGCATCAGCGAAACTTGCGGTGCCACGGGTTTGTTGAGAATCCAGTGACGGTGGGACGTCTTCGGTGGTCAAACAACGCAGCAGCTCCCTGCTCCCTGCGAGATAGATTTGCAAGGACGCGTTATCCGCCCTGACAGACGCAGTTTATTTCACAATTGCGTCAATATTTTCACACAGATCGGCGACTAACTGGCTGACGCAGCCACACGCACTGCAGGTTTCAACCGTTGGACCAGTTTGAATTCCAATCTCGTTCAAGATGGGCGTATCAGCGACAGGATCTGCAGCACGCACGGTGATATCTTGAGTGCCGTTGCGCCTCGTATAAGGTTGGTACTTGTACGTACTTGATCCGTTGACCATGAAGAACTCGTAGTCATCTCCCACCGCGCCTATGCACTTGCAGTGTAACCGCGTTTCGCAAAGTCCCGAACAGCGCAGACATTGATGCCTTCCGAAGAAGGGTTCGGAGCAGCTGCCACACACGTCCTAGCCGCCGCCCACATCGCGCCGGTCATGCTGTCATCTAAATGCGGCGTAGACCATCATATAAATACCGGCCTAAATCTTCGCCGTTCGGTAGATAAGTATACACCTTTTTCCCAAGTCGAGGATGCCTTCCAAACAACCAGTCCCCCCTGAGTCAGTCACGTGTCACTCGGCTGCAGAAGCGTGGACGCTAGCTGCGATGCTCGACATCGATATTGAAAATTGTAAGCAGAATCGGACCCGGTTAATCAGGCATAACAATCGGCGATGACCATTGGTAATATCGATCAACACCTCCTTGTGTCTACTGTTTACACCGAGCCTATACTTACCCCAAACAACCTTCAAATTTAAGTCTTTTGAAGCCGGCACTTACTTCTTATCGCCACGTTCGGTCTACTGGTCGATGTCGTTTGAACGTGCAGGGGACAGTTTGAACGAGTTTGAAGGAACAGACGACAGTTTGTAAGAATTAGAAGGCCATTTTAATATTAAGAGTCGCTGAGCGTGGTCCGCGGGTGGTCCGGACAACTGAATGGTTTTCGCTCGCTCATGTTTGAACAAGCCAAATAAATCTGGCGACCACAAGTATCTGTGAATTCAACCCAAATTGCTTCCCGCACAAGCAATCGTGGTCCGACAGTGTTGTTTTTTCCTTCCCACGGCACCTATCCCCCTTCTCGGACGAACCGAACAGGCAAAAAACACACAAAAACTGATCTTCGAACCTTCCCGGACCTTTTGGTATCGCCCCAGTCGAGGCGTTTTAATGAGAAGGCAAATTTTAGTCTGGTTTCCTCCACAAAAGAAGACAGGAATGTACGTCCCGCTTGGCGACTTCCTCTTACAGCCCCAGACCGGAAGTGCGACCGACGCGCTTTCACCGCGGCGTGACGTAGCAGAATTGAGCTGGTGTAAAGTTTGCTAAAAGCTGTCGCGTGCTGCGTCTCCATCGCTCTGATTAACTTAAAGGAGTCGTAGCGCTCGCTCTTTGCCAAGTTACCGTGAAAAGACGAATAGCTGTTCTTGAGCGTGTCCTACACGGGTGATGCGATAGGATCTGTCCACCGACGTGACCGTGAAAGCTACCCGGATAAACCTTCCTAGCGCCACCGTCCTTGCTGTTCATTGTTGCGGTACTGGCTGCCTGATAGTAGCAGCGATCTCGCTCCAGTGTTTGGTCCTTCTTCCATTGGTGACGCACATTTGTGTCTTCCATTTGTCCTTTGAGAATGCAGTAGAACGAAACCTTGGCGGAACATCTGAAGGTAAACAGGTATATTGCGGTGCAATGTCTATCCTTTCGCATGGAGTGAGACGTGACTGATGCAAAGTACGGCGTCGCAGTGTTCCCATGAAGAGCTCTTTTTTTGTTCGCAGTGCGCAACAGTCTTGATTGTGCGTGACTAAATAGAAACCTGGAACTGGGCATGGTAGTTGAAACACACGATTTTCTAAAAACATCACCGTTGCAAAACTGTCAAAACCTACGTCACTAAGAACATTAAAAACTAGTACGCGATTTCTTCACTTTACGTTCCTTCATCCACTGACGCTGTAGTGTTTGACTACGCACAAATACGCTACAATGGCTTCCGTCGAGCTGTGACTTCAAAGTACTGCGGAAGCCCAGCCGTGATTTACTTGGCCGCCGTGATAATTTGTAGTCAATCTTACAAGTAACGTAAACCTAAACCACAAAGTCACGAACGCTACTGTGTAAATGAATCCTCAGTCGAAAGTGTCGGCGGAATGAGGATGCACTTATAAATGATATTTAAAACTGCGCAAAGAACGAGACACCGAATTAAAAAAAAACACAAATTGAGCTCTGACTTATGACTAAATTGTATTGATCGTAACAACGCAATATAAGCTTGCGCAGTTCAGAACCAAAAAAACATAATTTTCTTGTTTCTTGACTTACTTGTTTGTTCGCGTATTCTGTATGGCTTTTTATTTCGCGCTTTTTTAAAGATTTGTGTTTTCAGGGTGTGTGTTTTTTATTTATTTTATCTTGACTGCGCTATCATGTATTCCGCTGTCACGATCAATAAAAATTTAGTTATAAGTCAGCGCTCTGTCTGGGTTTTTCTTCATCCGGTCTCTCGCCATTCGCGTTGTTTTAATTTCTTACGTCTGTACCAAATCACCCGAGCTTCAACTTTAATTCTTACAGACCCCTTGGAAAATTGTGCCATCTTGCGGTCAAATAGTGCATAAAGTCGTGCGCAAAAAAAAAACAAAAAAACAACAACAACCTAGCGAGTCTGTAACTGATATAATACTCACTTTTAAGATTCTACATACAATTGATAGGCTTGCCATATCTATGGTGTCTTTTGCGCACGCCACTGTACACTATTTTCGGATGGACATAAGAGGGCGTGATTTTCGAAGGGGTTCATGAAGTCGATTATAGTGACCGCCAGACTCAGAACGGCAGGCAGGTATTTCACTTGTCGAGAATGGTGCTTGAGACATTAGAAAGTTACGCTCTGCCGTTCTCATCCTGCCAGTCACTATAGCGGGCTCTGTCAACTCCTCCTAGATAACGAAGACTCGGCGCTGAATATTCTGCAGCACTCGAGTCCAATTTGTGCCCAGCGTTCACCTTCCTTATACTCCGTGCACCCTTAAGCTGAGACTGCAGCCAGAGTTACAAGCGCTAGCTGGCCCTTGCTCCTGGCTTTGAGACATGCATTTCTAGCGCGATCTCTTGTTCTGCGGAAGAACGCTTAAAAAGCAGCAAGCTCGAGTTAGCGTGCTTGTGTCACAGTCATTGGTAGCAGTCTCTGCTTAAGTTTGAGCGGAGTATAGGTGTCAATGAGAAATCAGCGCTACTATTTTGGTTTCCATAGTCGCTGACAAAACGAGAACAGCGTGAGGTCTTTCAGTTTTCCGATCTACAGCGCGAGCTTCCTACCTTCGATAACGCTTAGGCGTCTCACAAGTTTTCAGCGTGCGCCCGCGGCCAAAGTTCGTCGCAATGCATAGTCTCCTATATACATGGCTTGCAAGTGACGTCATTCAAAGAGCGCTCCGATGACCACCAGAGAATGGAGGAAGAAGGAACTCCCCTCTTACCAGGATCCTCTTTTGTGCCTCCCGGATTTGCACAGCTGCCGCCATTTTCCTCCCAGAAGATTATAGAAGATGAACCCGTCACTCAAAAGTCTTACAAATATAGCTTCCTTATCCTTTTTTACCGGGTGGTCAAAAGTATGCGATGTGATGTCAGTGCAAGCCATGTATACTGACGAAGCCTGGCTGATCGCCACGAGCAGCCACCACCGAAATAGAAAAGGTGGAGCGTCAGACGAGGGGTGAGAGGAGACCCACAAGACTGGCGCCCCGCTCCGGGGAGACGACGAAATGACACTTCTCCCGAGCAAACATTTATGTTTCGGGTCCTTGCCACTGCTAGAGCTGTGCGCAGACTTCCAGGTTCCCCGAGAAATGGCTCCTTGATGCTCTGTGCTACCAGATCTTCGCGCTCCAAGTCTGCTACCGGGCACTCTATGGCTCCGTCGTCTAACTGCCAGGCTTTGTGAGTATGAAGGCGGCTATGCGGAAGGTCACAAGCGCACGCTGGAGGTCGGGCTTCGATTGAAGCCCTGCCGTTCCCGTCCTGTCAGCGACTGTTGGCGACGTGAGCGACCAAATGCCTCGCTGTGGTCGGCCTTTAATGATTGGCAAACGCTGCCTATGATGTGTTGAATAGGATTACTTCTACTTTCATTCAAATAAATAAGAGGAGCATCAGAGTGTGAACTTCGACAGTGTCGGTTTACGGATGCGATGACTACCAGCTTACACCATTATTTTTACACGCCATGGAAATTGTCATTGACAATGGATAGTGCCAGTTGTAACGTCAGAAATAGGAACCATAAAACAGAGAGCTACAGAAATATTTAGTCGCCAATAGGAGATGCCGACTCGTTTGGTGCTCTCATTTGACCCAAATACAAAGGTGTGCGTGCAAAAATACGTTTGCTTGTTTAAAGAACATGATTTTCGCGTTCTCCTCGCTTGACTGGGGAATACTGAACATCCACATGAGAACAATAGAAAAAATGTAGAGCTTTGTTCACAAAGAACAAAGTATCAAAATAAACAAACTGCAGGCAGGGGTGGGGCGCAGTGACCCGAATCGCTTGCTCGCTGGCCGACCGCCAGCCAGCAACCGTAAAAAACGCACTTTTGCCGTGCGCCGGAAAAGCCACGTCGACACTCAAACATTTCCGCGACTTCTCTAACCAGCAGCGACGTAAAACCTTCCCTCGGATAATCTCCAGCGACCCGCTAGAGCGACGAATGTGTAGGTTATCAGATGTAGTACAGAAACGCCGCGATCATTGGTTCGCGACTAGAACACGGAGGCTTTCCATCCTTTGAAATAACTTTAATATTTTGAGCGTTATTTTATTAATTAATTTATATACTGAACGCAAAGGCAGTGAAAACACAGAATTTAACATTTTATTATGAAGAAACTGTGTACACGTGAAGGGAGTGAATGGCGCAAAGAGAGGCCATCTGTCGTGCGGGTAAGCCCTTGAGTGCTCCCTGGATGCCTTCCTTGTGGGCGTAATCTTCTGCGAGTGCAGTGTACATGCGACTTTCTAAGATGCTGTTGGAGTGTGAGAAGCAGTAGACGGGTCGTGCGGAGAACATAACGAATCGAACTCTGCAGCCCTGGCATCAGCCCACGGCAAAAAGAGAACCAAACACTCGGGACTTCCTTAACCCGTTGTGGCAGATGAGTCGGCTCTTTTTCTTTTTTTTTTAATTCTGCTTTTCTGTCGTGCTGTATTGCACTCTTTCTCTGGGGGAAGCCTGGGGCGCGATAGTTTCACGGAGCAGAGTGACGTTGTATGTCTGAACACGTGATGTTTTACCCCAGCCGGGAGTAAGACGGAGACACTCGAGGGAGAGGTCTGACTGGCACCGGTGTCCAGCCACTGAGGAAACGAGCGCTGTTTCTGGTGGGCTAAGGGCTTCGTGCACTTCGGGCACGAAGCCCTCAGACGCCGCGCAGCTTAGGCTTTCCACAGGAAGGTCCCGACGCTGGAAAGTCCCCCCGGAAGTTGAGGGTGATGGTTGACACGACCACGGCCTCCCGGATCTGGGCAAGGAGGTCCGGCACGCTGTACGTCGCCTTCTTCTGGGCATGGTGGAAGCCCAGTCCCAATGTGGTCCCAACAACCTGGGCATCCAGGACCACGCAGTCTGCATCCTTGTATGCAACAAGGTCAGTCTTCGTCACGGTCCAGGAGACGGCGTAGTGCGGCTCCCACAGGACGTGCCACTGCAGTTCTGCCAAAAGACCACAGGCGTAGCCTGCCACATTGTCATGCCGCTTGACCCGCCCACGGTGGCCACGATGACAGGCCTGGCAGCTGATGTCCCGGTCACGCCCTCCGCTGGTAGGCTCCAAGGTGGGGAGCATGTTGTTCTTTAGCTTGACGAGATTGATGAATTGCCGCCCTGACAGAAAACGGGTGACGTCTGTCAGCCACCGGTGAGCCGCCGGGACCTTCCTGAACTGCTTATGTGCTTTCCAGTCGCAGCTCCGGTGCAGCAGCATCGGCCACATCCGATGGACCTCCACCTTGGTCATGAGGTCTCTGTCCTGGTAGTTGGCGGCAGCAGCCGCTCCCCTCTGCTGGCTAGTGAGCAGCGGGGTCCGGAGCGCTGCCTCGCAGCGTGTGTGGTAGCTGAGAGACAGGTTCCCCAGGCGCTGGAGCAACATTCATGGATTTGAGGCTCGCAGCGATGTGATCCCGAGACCTCCTTCAGCGGCTGGGGCATGAAAGAAGGCCAGGGGAGTGTCATGGGGCAAGTTTATCCGGCGCCGCACAAAGCACCTGATGGTGGCGTTCATCTTATTCAGCAGGGCATTAGTCCAGGGCCCCAGGACCAGCCGATAGTAGAGGTCTGGGAGGAGGTGAAACCTTAGTATCACCAGCCTCTGTTGGGCCGAAGTGGAGCCTTGCTCACTGGCGTCATCAGCTCCTTCAGCTGGCTGCGGAGCCCCGTATTCTTGGCCCTTGCGGCGAAAAGGTGACCCCCAGGTAGCGCAAGAAGGTGGCGACTTCTGATGTCAAAAGGGGTGTACCAGCCACGGTAGACATGCAGTCCGTGGAGATCTTGAGCTTCTTCTCTTACCCAGATGGCTGCATGGAGAGTTTGAAGCTCTTCTTGATGTTAACCTGCAGGACACGAGGCGTAAAGAAGTCCTGTACCTGGTTTAGGCGTAGTTGAATCCCCTGAGGTGTTCATGCAAAGACGACCAGGTCGTCCGCAAAGGCTAAGGCATCGAGGCGTAGGTCTTGTGGGCACCCTGGCGACTTCACAGCCCAGTTGCCCGACTGCGAGACAAAGGTGCCGAACTTTTCCCGCGTGGCGGCGACGCCACGCCAGCCACGCGCACATCGCGTGCGCCGCCTTGATAAGGCGCATCAGAGGCGGCGCACAGAGGGTCGCGGCCTGAACTCAGGCGCCGCCGGTAACATTGTTATTCGTCTTGTCCATGTCGAATTAAATATAGTTTCTTGTTGTTGAAACCGTTGGCTCCGTGTTATTTCTCCGGGTCGGGTATGCAGCAAGGCAAACTGACTACAATGGCGCAAAGGCCGTGGCATCGAGGCGTAGGTCTCCAGCAACAAAGGCGATGTTCTGGTCGAAGTTCTTGAGGTATTCGTCCAACACCAGGTTAAACAGGACTGGCGAGAGGGGATCTCCCTGCCGAGCGCCCGTCGTGGGATGCACACCAAGTCTCACTCCCTGGAACTGGAGGATGGTCCTGGATGTGGTGTACACGTCCTTGATATACCTCACGAATTCACTTGAAAACCCAGCCCGCCTTTCCCCGCTCAAGATGGCCTCAGTGGACACCCGGTCGAACGCCTTGGCAAATACGATGCTGCCCATGTAAAGTGGTCGGAGACTGCGCCTGGCCTCGCTGATTGCAGCCGACAGAAGCCAGATGTTTTCAGCTCAGCCATCCACAGGCTTGAAGGCCCGCTGCAGGCGCTGCAGGAACGAAGCTACCGTGATGGGCCGGAACTGGGAAGGCTTTATAGCATCCGTAGTCTTTGGGATGAAGGTGGTCCGAGCCTCCCGTAGTGCCACAGGGACTCGCCTCGTTAACAGCAGGAGGTTAACCAGGAACCTTAGCAGGAGCGGAGGCACTGACTTCAGCAAGCGGGCTGTGAAGCCATCAGGACCAGCAGATGATGCGACTGGAATCATCGCATCGCTGATGTCACTTGCCACTGCCGGGAAGAAGAGGTCAACCTCCGCCAGATGTCCTGGGAGGGCCTCAGAGGGAGCCCCAGAACAGGAGCCAGTCATGATGTCCCTCCAGGTAGTCAGGAAGCACACCGGATCTTGAACAGTGGACGACGCACGGCCATCAAGTACCTCTCTGGCACAGTTAGATTGTTTCCGGGAGAACAGGTACTGTGTCTCGGCGTACTCCCGCCTCTTCCCCTTTCGCATACTCTCGTGGAAGTGGCAGTGTGGTGCACTCCTCCTCCCCACACGGGGTCGTCGATGGTGAACCCCTGCCTGATGTAGCGATCCAGTAGGAGGACTATGTTAACCTCCATGGTCGCCTGCCTCGCAATACCCCATAGCCATGGACCCTCGAACTCCGCACGCTGCCTTGCGATCAGAGATCGCAGGGGAGCCTTGTTTTTTTTTTTTTTTTTTTCGTTGACGGCTACAATGGGGGCGGTGGACCTCCCAAGCGACGTTCAAGGGCTCTCTCGAGGCTCCTTAGAGCTGCAGGACCTCCCCGGGTTCTTGTCCTAGCTCCCGGCGCCTCAGTGTCGGCGCTGCGGTCGGAGGGGGTCGACCGAATCCGGGCAATCAGCTTCCTGTAGGCCGTTGAACGACGATGAGCCTCGTAGGTGCGCTGCGAACCCCGCGGTAGGAGGGAGCACAGGGTCTGGTTTATGTTGGCACAGTTGCTGCGTATCGCAGCCTCCAGACTCGCCATCAGGTAGGTCTTCCCGGGGTCCCATCGCGCCTTGCATCTGGCTGTGTCGATGGTAGCATTGTTGACGACCGGGTGGAACTGCATTAAAATCATTTGGCCGTCTAGTTGGTTGTACGTATTAGAATATTAAAACGCAAAACGTCGAGGAAGGAAAAAAAGGGAGACAGGTTAGAGCTCCCTTTCTTGTCTCCCTATTTTTTTCTTTCTTTTCGTTTTGCCCTTTAAAATTCTAATCTGTTTGACGCGTTTAGGGCACTAAGTTAAATATTCGCGATGACGAGCGTAGTAGATAAAAGGCGAGCGCCGTATTGCCGACTCATTCACTGCTTTTTTCTCCCGATAGCCAGCTCTTACGCAGACGAACCGTCGCTTGCCTCTGCTGCCACCGACGCTCGCTGCAGCTTTCCCGACGTGTGTTCTTTTTCCTTTCTGGCACAAGTTCGCGTCTATTAAATCTTTAGTTCATTCCGTTTCATTCTGCCTCGTCGTCTGTCATGCGTAACATTCTGGTGGATGTCCGGGGTGACGCAACCCACATAGTGTACCGCTACGCAGTGGCGTCCGAACTATTTTTCCTCTGGGGGAGCAAAACAAATGCTACCATAAACATTATCTTTATCATAATCATCCTTTATTTTTCTCGAGGGTTCATGCAGGCACCGTACAGGGGTCGTACACATGAATACATGAACACATAAATCATTAAACACAGCTAACATACCGTTATAAGACCATGATATAAACACGCTACAAGTGAACTCACTAATTGCGACAGATAGTTAAACATTTAGTTTGGAATTAAAAACAGCGCTAAAAGACGATGAACAGACAAAGAAGTGACACGGACGCAGCGCTACGTCCGTGTCACTTCTTTGTCTGGTCCTCGTCTTTTCGCGCTGTTTTTAATTCCGAAGTATGTACCAACTCGCCCAAGCCTCAACTTTAGTAAAAAAGATAGTGCCAGAAATGTATCCTTTGTGCGACGGTTTCTCAAGTTTTTGTTAGCGATATTCTATTTGACCAGACTGTCTTTTTTTGTACATGCATTATTTGACACGATGACGTTTCTCCTGTGTTGATAAATGATTAACGTAATTATGGGAAACCAAATACCCGAGAGGACTCTGTACTTTGAAGGAAGAAAGCAATACATGCGATATGTAAAAGTTGCATGAGAATTAATGGCGCAAATAAACTCTAGATCAAAGCGATCCCATAATTTACAAAACCTAAGAAAGAAATTTCAGGAAGAACTCGTGGTCGTGTTGAACGAGTTAAACGAGAAAGAACAGAAGCGTCGTTACAGTTTCCGCTTTGACATAACGGGGAGAACAGATTTTGTTCTGTGAGAGTATGATCGCACAAATTAAAATACAACCACGCTACAGAAAAATAAACCAAAAAACAAAATCGCAATTATCAGCAGCCGACACCCAACCGTTCGCAACATGACCCGGAAGAAATATTGTCTTCGTGACTCACTCTGGCAGGCCACCAAAAGGAGCCACTCAAACTTCTCGGAGCAAATAACAATACCATGTAATGAAATAGATTTAAAATATACCATCCTGAGTGATGTTGGAACTGGGTAAAAGAGTCAGAAACACATTTACGCATGTCTACATTTTACTGTCATGTTGTGCCAAATGTGGACTTCCTTTCCGTGGTTTGTGCGACAAACGTCTGAATTACGGAAACTAAGCTCAGTGGCCGTCAGTGCGCCGTGCAAGTGCAATTAGAGTAGATGAGTCAACCTGTCCTGTGACACTGTGCTTCGAAAGCAGGTTTTGATACGTCGCAGGGCATCGAAGAATCGTTTGGATGATGCCGACGACGCGGGGACCTTGAGAACAAGAAGCACACGATTGAAAATTTCCTCAAAAATTAATTTCACGTTTGGAAGCTTGATCCTTCAGCAATGCATAAAAATCTTGGATGGTCTCGGACATTGATCTCAATGACAATTGCTGGATCGCGCTTCCCGCTCTCGCGAGTGAAGCCACCGGACGGCCATCTTGCTCGTAGACGATTTGCGGTTTTGCTAGCGTTACAGAGGCTGGCGGCAGCGTGCGGAAGACACGTTTTTCTACTCGTTCGTCGTCATTCGTTGAAGAAAACTTTTTTTTTAGAATTTTTGTGGAAAATACGTGGAAACTTTTAAGAAAGCGCAGTGTTGCAGGAAAAATCCACAACTTGTCGAAAGCAAGATTCGCCGGTCCCGCGGCATGATCAAAGCATTCCTTGGCACGCATGATATGCTGCGTCTTTGTCCCTTTTGTACTACTGATTTGATTGCCATAAGCGTCTAGTAAACAAAAAAAAAAAAAAGACGCGCCGCTCGTGTTGCCTTCTCCTCCTCCCTTCCTCCTCTTCTGTCGCCACCGGACGCTGGGTCAAGCTGGATTCTGAACCGGAACTGCCGCAAGTTACAAATACAGTAGTCAGAGTAAAAGTAAAACGCTGCCCAGAGGTTAACCAGTGAGCGATATGAAGGTGAACAGCCCTCTTCTTGTATTTGACGCTCCTGCAAGTTTTGGAACAAGCTCTGTTCCAGAAGAGGGTTAGAACGCAAAGTTTAGACCCTTGGCCATGTACCATTTGAGACTTTGAGAGGTAATATAGCCTTAGGGAGCCGTAAAACAGGCAAGAAACCAAATAAGGTGTTCACCTTCATATTGTCGGCGGGTATACATACGGCTTCACGCACATTGCACTTGTGAAACACATCCACACAGCGCCAAAACGAATCTTATCGGCATCCAAGCGTGCGAAGGCAAAAACCAAGCACTTCGGCGTGCCAAGGAAGCTTTGATCAGGCCGCGAGACAGGCGACACTTGCTTTCGTCGAGTTGTGCCTTTACATACGGCTTCACGCACATTGCACTCGCAAAACACATCCACATGGCGTCGATTCTTGATCGGTAATCAAGCGCCCCGTGGCACTGCGGTTTCATAAAATTTTCAACGTGTTTACAACTGCAAGTCTCAACGGTTATACATGGTCTGAAAAAAATCTTCGGCGAATGACGACGAACGAGTAGAAAACGGTTCTATAGCACGTTGCGGCCAGCCTCTTCAGCGCTAGCAAATTAGTCACAATTTCTTCTAGAAGAACAAGCTCGTCGAGTCAAGACTGCGTAAATCTTTTGTGAATTTCCTCCGTCAGAGTATCGACCGGCTCAAAGATCCTTTTCCAGCGTATCTTTCAAGTCTAATAACTTTGGTGAAACTGGACGGCTCTTAGATTCCAGTCTCTTTGTTGACCTTTTTTTCCTTGCCTCCGAAATAAATTTGAGATTGTCTGTTTGCTTTGGCCGATGCAAGAAGAAACATTTCATCGAAAGCATCATCACTCCGCAGTTATCTCAGGGTCAACTCGAGGACATTGGCCGAATTCCTTGCTACGGTGGCTGAGCAACTGGAGCTCTGAAGTGCACGGGCGAGTTTCTCGCTAGGACCGAAGACCTTGATTTATGCAACTAAATAAAACATCGCCTCGAACCACTGCAGACGTTTTAAACAGCCCTGGAATGCAGCGCGGCAGCCGTCTCGCATATAAGTTTTCTCTTTAAGGATCTCCTCGAGGGTGATTTGCACCCGACCATAATTATCCAAGAACCTCGATATGGAGTACACGCGAAAGGACCAACGGGTTGGGCAAAGAGGCAACAGCTGCTTCACCGGAGTGTCCATCTCGCATTCTGATGGGCACGGAGCTGACGCAATACCAGTGTAGATTGACTTTCTCTTTGCCGAATGCAGGACCGCGTTGGACACGTCTTTCACAATCGTTCATGTGGCACAAATGACTTCAAAGGTGCGACCCGCCTTCTGAAGTCTAAGGTTAAGGGAGTGATTGCAGCAGTGAACATTCGTCGATTTCGGCTGCTCATCATTGATTACCTTTTGTACACCACTAATCTTTTCTGAGATGCTGGCAGCACTATCAAAACGATGTCCCCGGAGGTTGTTGAAGCTAAGCGATAGCCTGACCAGGACGTCTTTGATCGTGAAAAATAATGTTGCTGATTTGGTATCAGGTGGGTTGTATACATGCCCAAGAACGCTTCATGCACATCAAGTGCGTCAGGGGAAAAGTACCTTACGCACACGAAAATCTGTTCTTGACCCTACGTGTTCGTCGCGGAGTCTGCCATGATGGCGTAGAATGGTGATTGGGTTAATTTGTTGACAAGCATTCACTTGACACTTTGCGCCATCATTTCGAGTATTTAGTTTTAGTTTTGCACGTCGCCACTAAGCCATCTAGCCCGCTTGTTAAGCCAGGTTTTAGTGTCGGGACGTCTTCTCTTCTTTCTTCCAAAAGCTGTATCAGGTCTCCGTCGGTTGAAAGGTGGCCGCGAAAAGACAAACCACTTCAAGCATGGAAGCGCAACGAGCTTACAATAACTTGTAAAGACGCACAATTTTCTTGTTCCTGCTGAAGACTCTGCTTCGAGATGAGTGCTGCATTGGATACCCCTTTTTCTCTCTGAATAATATGGTGGTTCGAGTAACTGTGATGCTCTATCCTCTGATGCATTTTGAATTTGTAAGGTCCCTTCCGCCAGTTTTGAAAACCTGTCTTTAGAAAAGCCGGCTCAAAACCATGGAGAGACTTCAAGAACCTGATTTCAAACGCCCAAGCACAGTAAAAACAGAAAACACACTCCTGCTTCTTATCGTAATGAAGCCACTGATACGTTATAAACCAAGCTGACTTGCAAATCCTGCTGTCATTTTTGGGAAACCTGAACGAGGTTCCGGGATGAAACAGCTCCAATCCTACAAACACCGTCAGGAGAACTGTATATTTCCTCTGTAGGGCCTAAACTGGTTTATGCTGATGAATATTGCACGGACATACGCTCACTCGCTTCCAAGAGCATGATGTGCTCCTCTGGCGGTGGCATGGTCTTTTTTGCGATTGGTGACAAGAGGTCCAGAAAGGTCTGCTTTCTTTCCCTCTGCGCAATACATTTATACGGTTTAATCCGAGGGGGTTGAGTCCGACAGCATCAAAGCATGAAAAGTAAATTGAATATTCTCTACAATCCGCCATTACGCAGCATCGTGTTTACAATAAAGTAAAACATATAAGCAGTACTTTATTAGTAAGCGAAGGGGAGAGAGAGAGAGAGAGAGAGAGAGACCGAGACTCGGCGTCCGCAACAACGTCAAAGCGTCAAGTTGCGTCTCAGCGATAATCTATTTACGTAATCCACCATTTCCCGAATTGCTGGTCTTTCAGTCAGCGAGCTCTTGCTCGACGCGGGCATTTACACAAGTCAAGTTCTCGTGGCTGTTGTTTTGTTGCAATAAAAAATCGTGAAATTGGAAAAAAAGCCCGTAAGTAAATGCTATCCACCCATAATTCGCTCGCTAGGGCCTCGCAGTGCCTTCGTTGCAGCTAAGACTGCATCGAGGCTAAACGCGAAACAAAATTTCTCCCGTACAGCTCGCTCCTTAGTTAGGTATTTGTCATGAGTATCTAGTGATAAAGGATCCCATTTCATGTACCGGCTAAACGCCATTTTCTGAATTGCTGATTTAAAGAACTTTTAATAACCTTGCGGCGTATACTCCAACAAGCGACTGCGGTTTCTTTCCGGTCTAAAAACATGTTACTTTAATATGACTGCTAGCGGTTTGCGAATAGTGCTTCGCATCGAATAGCACAGCGTCATTCAAAGCCTTCAGAGTACAAGGCGTGCCGGTTCTTTCGGCAGTATTAAAGCTAAAGACGACATTGCGCTATTCGATTCAATGCAGTATTCGCACAACCCTAAATGGTTTCCTTAACATATGTATGCTTTCGTATAGCGCGTCTACTTAAGAGGGAACTAATCACCCACACCCATTCCCCTCTCTCTTAATTTTCTAACGATTATGCTTGTCCGATCTGAATTCGATGCTCGTAACAAACCTACGAGACCCAACTCCGCTCTTTGAGCGTATATCGTGTAGCCTGTGCTCGTGCTTTGCGTTCGACTGACAACATGCTGGCATCGCTTTACAGTAACCGCCGTAACTCTGTTTAATTCCTTGAGGCCGTGCTAACAGCAAGCTCAGAGCCCACACGTGCTCGATCACAATTCAGCGAGCACGCGTTCACAACCGCCTCGAGCCAGAGAGTGCTCCTGCGAAGCGCACAGATCAATGAACAAGCCTTGATGTCATTTTATAGGCAATTGCAAGCATGGCATCACGACTGGTGCCCCAGGCGTGCAAGCACGTGTAACGTGCGCATGAAGATGGCTTTGGCAAGCTTGAAATTGCATGAGCTTTCCCGCACGAGCAGAGAAATGGCGGCGGCCAGTCGCTTTACTTGCAATCGTCTATAGACCTTTCCAATGTTTACAAAATCACAGTCCAGCGTGCGATCTTCACAGCCCAGCACGTAAGTGTTCGTCGCTTCGGAAAGCGAGCAAAGCACGCGCCATACGCACAAACACTAAAAATGGCATTGGCCACACGCTCCTTTTTGGAAAGGTCTATAGACCATTCTAAAAAAGAGCGTGTGGAAGGTGCCATTTTGAGTGTTCGTGCGTATGGCGCGTTCTTTGCTCGCTTTCCGAAGCGACGAACACGCACGTGCTGGACTATGAAGATCGTACGCTGGACTGTGATTTTGTAAACATTGGAAAGGTCTATATACTTGTCTAAAAACGTGTCTCAGGGCCCCTTCATTGCTGCGTTTGTGCTTTTTTGCACGAGCATTTTCTTGCTCGCCGCAGTTGGCTGGCACGGGCTGACTATACTTCGTCTCACCCTAGCATGAACTAACCGCGAAGGCTGTGCTAGCTCGAGCGGCCAGCCTTGACTGCCTTGACTAGAGCACTTGCTGCACGAGCGCTCGTGCAGCCGCCGCGGCTTCATTCAAAGCGACTAGCTCGCGCTTTTAGCACGCGCGGCTAACAATAGTCCATACTAAGGTGAGACGAAGTATAGTCTCTGATCAAGCACGTATGGAACGTGATTTTACGTCGATAGATTGCTGTTATGCGCTTCTGACGATAAGTTAGATGACGATAACTTAAGTCGATAAGATTAGTCGATGGCAGACGATAAGCCACAGCTCATACTGCTGAGGAGGCTCCCGCCAGTTACCTTTGCAAGTATTAGTGAGTTTAGAACGTGCCATGATCGGGCCTGGTGCTCACAATTTTTACACGTTTAATGGGCATTTAAAGGACCCATGAAACGATTTTAGGACTTTCGGCCAAATAAGATGGCATTTGGGGATGCCCCTCAACTCATACAATGTTTCCCGGGTCACGTGCGCATGACGCGCCGCGGGGTACGCGGCTTCCGGTCTTGTCCTCTCCTTAGCACTGTGGACGTTGCTACAGCGAGAACAGGC
Organism: Ixodes persulcatus; assembly: GCA_013358835.2. NCBI lineage: Eukaryota > Metazoa > Arthropoda > Arachnida > Ixodida > Ixodidae > Ixodes > Ixodes persulcatus. The sequence continues at coordinate 5,200 of JABSTQ010002311.1, read as the reverse complement.
TCTCCCCTCTCTCCCCATTAATATGCTGCTAAGACCGGCCATTTTGACGGTGTGGAATGCACCTTGCAAAAGAACCCGGGATGCTAGCCATCAGCACGCGCTCAGCAGTCGCGCACACAGCTATGGCCGCCAGTGAATAATTTCTCTGTTTCACCTTGTGTTGTACCGCAGGAAAGGCTACAAGCGCGAGCTCCCTGCTCTATGGCACACCTCGGCGGCACAAGCTCTCGTGCACCAAGGGCAGCTGCCAACGCTATGAGCTCGCGCTTCTAGCCTTCGCTGCGGTACAACATAAGGTGAAACGGAGTTTATAGTTGCAGGTAGGCGAACCAGGGGGGCTATGTTGCGCTTTTTGGACTCCCAGGAGACTAGGGAGAAGGAAGTGACGTCAACAACGCAGCAAATGCAGATTGGATGTTGATTTTGTTTTCTTCTGTCAACATCCAATCTGCGTTTGCTCTAGTTGTTGACGTCACTTCCTTCTTCCAAGTCTCCTGGGAGTCCAAAAAGCGCAACATAGCACCCCAGGCGCACGAGAAAGAAAACGAACCACGCAGCTGCCGAAACGTGGTTTTTATATCGCGTTGATCACACCGCTCGTCGGTAGCAGATAGTGGCAGCCAGCCAACGTTGCTAGGCAGCAGAGTAGCGGGGAGGGGATGCTTTGACTTACTCCGGATAGATGGCGCTGCGAAAACTTCGTGTACTGAACAAGAATATAAAACTTTCGATTCATTTGTTTATGTTGGAACGAAATCATTTCTAAACGTTACCATTAAACGGAGAATATACTTGTTCCAAGAGCGATCTCAATAACCGCACCCGCGTGACGTCACAAAGTTAGTTCCATTGGCCGCCGTACGTGAAGTCAAGTCAAGAAATAGTTCCTTTTTGTTTTTGCGGTTACGCAGCGCATTCGCGACATTTCGAAAGAAGTGTCGTGTTTTATGGTCCTTGTGCTAAAGTAAACAAAAAAGGGTAATAAGGTGCACGTACTCTCGAAGTTAGAATCGTTTCATGGGCCCTTTAAATGAGCTCATTTATGTGACCTCTGGGTGGAGTTTTACTTTCTTTCACCTTAGCATGAACTAACCGAAGTGGCTCTGCTAGCGCGAGACGGTAGCATAGATTGCAACACGAGCTGTGCTAGCTATCGTGCAGTCACGGATGCGTAATACCTAGCAATTAGCTCGCGTTTTTAGCTCGTGCAGCCAACAATAGTCTATGCTAAGATAAAACGGAGACGGAACGTGGAGAGCGCAAACTGGCACGCTAGCTATGACAGCGTTGCACGTTATGTATAAAACAGGATATACAAGCGCTACTATGTTCTGAAAGTTTGAGCTGTAGACTTGTAAATATTGAGGAGTGTAGTATATTGGCCGAGGCTCCAAAGTGCAAGCGCGACCAAAATTAAGATAAATTAACCTTGGCAACAAGTGGAACGTGCTTGCTTCACGAGTGGATATGGCATCAGCCGGAAAGCGACGGTCGAGTTTGTAATTATATTCTTTCAGAATACAGACGTATTTTCTCGCTTGCTAAGTGTGATCTTGTGCTTGAGGGCTCTTGTTCTTATAAACTTACAGTAATGATTGCCACAGTGGTGTAAAAACTCACATTGTGACCAGTAGTACTGTTTATCCAGAAATTGTCGGAAAATTTAAGCAACTTGCTGAAGTATTGTAAGTTGGGCGAGTTGGTATGATGACATGGTGAACAGAACAGCGCACAAAACGACGAGTACATACAAAAGGAACATGCACAACACACAAGGGCTGCCTCGCAACGGAGTTGATATACAATAGGAAAAAGAAGAGGACGTTCTGAAAGAGTCGCAGGGCACGCAGTGCGTGTCACACGCGACACACCATTTAACAACAATGTCTTTGCCCCATAGTTCGATCTTAAAACGAGGCTTCGGTTTGAAGCAGTGTCACTGATGGGTGGCTGATGCAGCAGTCCCCCAACTTGTTGATGAAATGCGCTTCCAAGTTTTCGCGAGTCGGCTTGTCTCGATATGTCCAATTCACTACCGGTTTATAGGAGTGACCAGGTAAACCGAGGCAGCGCGAGCGCGCCGCATTTGCTTTTGCTTATTTAGTACTTCCTCTAGTTCGCTGAACCACCACAAGCGAAAGCAGACGCTTTCGCTTGTGTGTCTGTGTGTGGCCGCTCCATGACTGGCATGTTTTGAGGATAATCGGCTGTATTTTAAGTACTTTTCTCATCGTAATTGGGATTGTACTTTCGGCAAAGAGCCAAGCTGATCTGGGTCGCAGTCTTTTCTGGTCAAAAGATAACAAACTTCCCCTAAACTTAAACCAAATGCGCTACCATGCACATCACTGCCTTGCGCAAAACTTCGATTCCTCCAACACATCTTCTGAAGGGGTGGAGATCCCAAGAACAACGCATATCCAACTCCTAGATATCATCGACCAGCATTTCGATTTCCATCGCTATGTCCAAAACGTCATGTCCGGGGAAAAGTGACTCATTGGCTTCGTCATTCGGTCCACAAGAAGAGCCAGTCTCGATATGCCCAAATTGCTGTTTACCGCACTGGTGTTGCCCATTCTCGAGTTTTGCTGCTCGGTGTGGGATTCGGCAACCAGGCAACTTGTTGCCTCCCTCGAGTCGGTGCAACGTCGCGCTTCCTACCTTATTATCAGGCGCCAACTTGTTCCCCGAACAGCGCTGCACCTCCTCCGCTCAGTCGGCAGGGATCCGCTTCAACATCGGCGTCAGGTATCGACCAAGCGGCTCCTAGCCGCGTCTCTGCTACCGAACTCTTCGCTTGCTTTTGCCTCCTCCCTGCGGCGCACTCGCACTTTTTGACTGCAGCCCATTTTAACCCATACGCTTCGTCACTAGAACTCCTTCGCACTCCGTGCAGTGCAACGTTGGGGGTCCCCTCCACGTTAGTCACCAATTCACCAAAAATCAACAGTGTCTCACTTCGAACATTCACCAAGAGCGTCACGGCCCACCTGCGGAGCATCAAACTCGATTTTTAATCCAATCACGGGAGTGGGCTCTAGCAGGCGGACTGGATGCAGCATCTTGTACATTCGGACACCCTACTGATGCTTAGCTATATTATAGTGACTCATTTTTACCTATTCTATACACACTATGTGCTAGCATTAGCGCCTGCCTATTAAAGGCGACAAAAATCATCTGAAACAAACGTTATTTCCACACGCTCCCACTGCATTTCATAGCGGCTGCCGCGCTTTTAGTGTTGAGCTAGGGCGGCGGCTAGTGGAACACTCGGTCCGTCCAAGCCGTTCACGTGATATTTCTTGGCCCGCGCGCTCCCATAGGGAACCACGGAGTGCCCTGGGCCGGTTTGCTCATCTTGCGGACGCGGCTGCGGCTGCGGCCAAGAGGGATTTTTGTGTCACGTGACCAGCTCCATGGGGACAAGGAAGTACCTAGTGTCCCTGCCTAATGGCGGAGAAATCCGTATCGCTTCAAACACAAAAGCCTAATTTCGCTCGCAGAAACTGACTGCGGGGACCTTCAACTGGGGTCCAATTGACCGCCCCTTCATACTGTAGGAGCGGCAGGTAAAGTTACGGCCAGGGAGGGTCAATATGAGCCAAAATATAGAAAAAACCACGAGAGATAAAAGTGGTGGTAGTATATTTATATAGACCAACACGCGGCCCTGACGTCACGCAGCTGCAGTGGCGCTGTCGACGGCATTGCGCATGCGCAGACGCTACGCTTCACGAGAATTCGGTTTCTGCGCACGCGCAGTGCCCACACCTGGTGTGGGCAAACGCGGGCTTGTTTGTAAACAGCGTGTCAGTCTATACTGCCACCGCTTGCCGCGCAAATATACTGCGGTGGCAGTATATTTGCGCGAGCGCCGGCGGCTCGCGCTTTCTGCTCTGGTCGAGAGGTTAGAGCGCCCGTACTTCACGTGGCGGCGTGAAAGTCCCGGGTTCAAATCGCGCCAGAAACTCTGTTTTTTTTTCGTTTTTTTGTATTTGACTGCACTCCCACTAAGAATGTAGACAAGGCCCTATGAGCTCTATAAAATCCTTGGGCGGGTAGTTCTGACTCACCAGTTCGTTGTTCATGACCTCGCAAGAGCACATACATGTCTCTGGCTTTCTTTACCAATTTCCGCCACGCCTCCTGCACGTGCCGTACACTCCGCGGAAAGTTGACAATATCTTCCTATGCCCGTCTCTTCGTTCGCCAGGTAACTGTGCTGCTGAATTTCTCTAGATTTTTTTGTTTCCGTTTTCCAACTGCTCTAATTAATTCCATTTGTTGATCCACAAATTCATTTTAGGTGTTTGCGTTAGAGAGATGGTTTGCGATGTCGACGCCTGATTCATTTTTGAATTCGGTTGTGATCGTCTGCTATTCAAACTAAAATTCAACAAGTAATGTGTTCATATTACAAAACGATTGCCACAGCAAAATGTAAGGAGTAAAATTATACCTTTTATCACATTCCATGCAAGTAAAAGTATGATCTCTTTTATTTCGGTTTTACTACTTTCTCCGACGTTTGACTTGCTGCCTTGCCTTCCGATCAATCAATGCATCCAGAGCTGCTAGTCTTTTTTTTCTTTTTGCTTATTTTATGAAAGTTTTTTTTTTTAATTGTCACAACTGCAGTTTTCTTTAGTACTAAATGGGCGTCTCCTGTTATTGAAAGGAGTCGTAGCAAGAGCGTTGTATATTTAAAAACACATAAAATTGTAGTTGCTGGGGAAACCCTTACAGAAATGTCATATATGACCCAGATATATTTGATATAGGGCCGTATATGGGCATATAAGTAGACATATAAGGTCATATATTGCCATACAAGGGCTGAAATCAGGGCAGATATGGTAAGGTGACACCATATATGACGCAATATATTGCCAGATAAAGTCATATATGGTGCCAGTGGCTGTCATATATAACTGTATAGGATGCCTGATACTCCTGTATATGGCGCTATATGGTGCCAGTCAACATGTAGATGCAGGTAGCACTCCGCGTCGGCCGGTATCGGGACTACGCCGGCCCGCCCATGGTAACAGGATGGCAGCGCCTGGCCATGGGCGCCGGGAAGCTACCGGCCCCGGCCGGCGTCGGGGTTTCGTCTTGCTCACTGGCCAGTCCAGCCGTAGAAGTTACAGTGACTGGCCGGTATCGGGTTTTTGCTGTCTTTGCTGGCTAGTCT
>JABSTQ010002310.1:0-14694 GCA_013358835.2 Ixodes persulcatus | reverse complement strand
CCGCAAGCTTCGCGCTGGTTGTTCAAGCAATTCTCTGGCTTGCTGGATTCTGCCCCCAGTTGTCGAGGAGACCAGACGTGCTCTTGTGAACTGTTACCTGAGGCCTAATTATTGTTCCAATTCGAAGGGGTCTTTGCACCCCAGCGCAGTCCCTCTCGATATCGACGACCAACAAGGACGTCACAGATAACCAGCCGAGAAGCCAATAGAACCTTGGAGGTCCCCGAAAAGGGAATTTGAAGGGTCCAAAGATCAGCACCGTTACCGTAGCGGCTAGGCCTAAACATACGACGCTCTCGTCCCGGCAACTCAGACAAGAATGGACAGCCAGGCGACCTCGGCCGCATCTTTGGGAAACTTCGAAGAGGCGTTCGAGGCGTTCGAAACATCTCTTCAACGGAGTCAACCATTTCTTCAACGGAGTCCAACCATTTACAATGCACTTGATGGAAAAGGCCAACACCATCTCAGACAGGACTGACTCAGAGGAGGTTGCCAAGACCATCCAGAAGATCCGAGAGGTGTTAGAGAGCAACAAACGATACCGTGCAAGTATTCGGGCATATGAAGTCGCTTGCTGCAAGGGAGTTATTTATGACATCCACGCTTAAAAGATGATCCGCAGGACGAGAACCTGAACCTCGAATGGACTCTGATAAGATTCCTGCGGTAGCAGCCCGGCGCCTTGGCAAGACCACCACGGCGATGCTCAACTTCGACCGCGACAAGATACCATGATCCGTGTTTTATGGTAGACGGCGTATGCGAGTTTATCCATACAAGCCGAAGGCAGTTACATGCACCAACTGCCATCACCTGGGCCACCAGCCGGACATCGACCCCAATGCTACGTTTTGTGCCACCTGCGGCAACACACATGACAACATTCTCCAAGTCGTAGGTTGCCCAAGCCCCGGCGCCCTGCTTCGTCAAGGCGCCGAAAGGCAAGCAACATAGGCACCGACCGAAACTGCTCGACATGGTTGGAGACAAACAAGCAAATCCGGGAAGAGGTAAAAAAAAACACAAAGAACTGAATAAGGCACAGCAACAACGACAGGATGCGGCGTGGGAAGTCAAAGCCCCACTTCCACCAACGCCGCCACGTGGGCCAACATGGTCACGCGCGGCCGCGAGCCACCGACACCGCCCGCGGCGCCTGCCACAACACAGTCTGCAGAGGTGCAAGAGCCCAGGAACACATGCGCTTCCCTCAAGGCTGAGCTGGATAGGCTCAATAACATGGTTCAAGCCCAACAAGAAAAAAACAATCAGTATAAGGCGAAGTTTTCATAAATGAGAACTTTCTTTATATAGTCCATTCATCACCACACAACATGATTCGGGTCCTACAGTGGAACTGCATTGGGGTCAGTAGGCGGGTGGCTGAACTTCAAGAAAATTCTACGAAAAACCGAAGAGCAGCCTGACGTAATCCCGCTGCAGGAAACCAACAGGCGCACCATCAATGTTTACGAATTAAATGTATATTCATGTCCGTCCATCACTTCCCTTCGCCCCAGCCAGAGAGACGACCCCGGGGAAGTCCCTCGTGCACGTGCGGTCGGATTGGGCTGAGCAGCACCAAATCGATTTGGGCAGTTATTGCACCGAGAGACAAGAAGTTGTCGCAGTCCGCGTGAGGGTCCTCAGAGCGTGATAGTTGTTTTTACTTCTCCTACTAAAGACCCACCCAAAGTAACAAGCGAAAATTGGATCACGGGTGGATCGGGCACTTGCACGATCTCTACCCAAGGGACAAGAAGCTCTCTGAGGGCGAATTTAAATGCAGCACCATCTGGGGGGCTTTGATCATAACACCCACTGCGCAGAGAGCTTCATTGGGGAAATGCAAGCTCATCGCATACAGCTGGTAAACAGCCTGGAATCAAGACGAGGATTGGGGACGCCGGAGCAAAGACACAGCCCCGGACCTGACTTGAACCTCCAATCCGCACAGCCAATATCACAACTGGAAGTGTGTCCGACACTCTGGGAAAGCGACCACTGCCCGATTTACTTCGAGTTCTCTCCAACAAGGTATGTCAAGACAGGCAGGAAACGAATAGCCCGCACTATAAGCTGGACTTGTTTCGTCAAGAGCTAGAGCAAAGAGACTTCTCCGCGGCGGCATCCTTCGAGGGATTCCTGCATTCAGCGCTGAAAGAGGCAACCACCGAAACTACTCGCGTCGAGGAGGACGCGCCGACACCGGATATTCACCTTCTGGGCCTGTGGGCAAAGCGGTTCCAAGCCGTACAACGGTACTGCAACGGCCCCAGGACCCCGCACGCTCGGCGTGCGATTACCCGTGCCACGGTGGAACCCAAGATCTGTGCCGCTGGCTGGATTTTAGTGCCTCTCTCAGAGAAGGCATCTGTAAAAATGCTTTGGGCAGTCAGCCGAACGCTTCTGGGGAAGGGGAAGGAGAAGGGAGGCACTTCGGCGATGGCCCTCAAGATGAGCAAGACCGACGAGCAGCTCGCCAGCATGGCAGTGGACCTTTTTTTTTTCCCCAGTCAGACAGCGCGAGCGACAATCCATCACTGTACGATATAGAGATTCTGGCCCCGGAAGACGGCCTGGAGTGGCCATTTACGCTGGGGGAGCTCGAGTGGGCCCTCCACAAGGGTAAGTTTAGCACTGCGCCGGACCGGATCGGGTGACAATGACTATGCTGAAGAATCTTCCAGGGACCACCAAACTTCAGTTACTTGAGCTGGGGAACAATGTGTGGGTCACAGGTATGCTTCCCGAGCATTCGAAATACACTCCAAGAAAAAGGATGGCCTCAAGGGACTAACGGCAGCACTTGGTCCTCTGAACTCCCAGTTGCTCCCCGAAAGGACCATCTGGTTCAAGCTAGGTACCGTGCGCCAAAGCTGGGGACTAACCGATAGGCGTGCGCGAGCAAAAGCATCCATTAGTTCCCCTTAGGCAGGGTGCATCTGTATGGTTTAGTCCCCGAAGGCAAACGGAATGTTCGCCAGGAGGACGGATGCTATTTATGCTTCGCTTGGGGATGGGCGAGGACTCAGCCCAGCACGGCTGAAAGTATTGACAAAACGCGGACGAAACTGGCGAATTTGTTTAATGTGCCACGAACGTTAAGACATTACATGCTAGTTTCACGCGTTGTGTGAATGCGAGTTAACGAACGTGTTGAGTCGACTTCCCCCAACTATCTCATCAAAAATGATGTGTTGACATTTCACAAGTCCCAATCACGTAATTGGCCTTCGCGCAAAAAATGAGCATTTATCCAAACGCAACAGCTCCAAATACTAACACTCTTTTTTTTCTCTTAATGAAACTTAGCAGTTTGTAGAAGCCGCGCTTTCAACACCGGAGTCTCGCTGTCAGAATAAATGGTCACTTCAATCGCAAAAACTGAGTTACTGAGAACAAGTCGAGCCTCGTCTCTGCGTCTCCCCGTGACCAACTTTTCTGGGTAGTCCAGTGTCGAACTCAAAATCCGCAACGACACACTTGATGCACGGCACGTTCCACTCAAAAAGCCCATTCAGGGGCAGTATCCAGACGCCTTCATGCCATCGTCGTCGCTGTTTCAGATAACATTCCAGATAAAAAACGAAGAACAAACCGCGCCCGGAAACGTCACCCAGGGCAAACACCTACTAATACAAAACAAATGCGAACTCAAAAAAGCCACCCGAGAAAGCTGAAAATACTTAAGAGAGAGAGAGAGAGAGAGAGAAAAAAAAACGTGTTTGCTTGCACGTCGCTGGACCGGCGTGTTGAAAATGGCTACCTTCTCCCGTCCTTGGAGCTCTGTTGTGTTCGTGCGTCGTGTGTAGTGGGATGGGAAAAGAGATTTTCTCGTGCGCGACCTTCCCCTCCCACTAACCCCCCACCCCGCATTCTTTCTTGGGCTGCTCGCTCACGCGGGGGTAGGGTAGATGGGGCAGATAGGGTCCGTCTTTGAAATGGAAGGTCTTTGTTTGAAAAGAACCGTTTTTTGCAGTTGAAAGTTGAAATAACAGCCTTCGTCGGGGAGGCGGTCGCCGGTTTTTGTCTCCTTGTGTCGTCTATATGAACAATGCGGGATCCGGTTTAGATTTCGCGGGTGCTGAAGCACTGCACTTGAATCTGTTCCTGAATTCGAAGTCACGGACACTCGATTAGGTATGTCGAAGTACTTCTGTTTATGGTGTATTTATTACTGCGGCTTCAGAAAGTGTTTTATTTTGAGCGCGTTCTCTAGCTTGGAAAGCACGCACCATGCTCTATTCCTTTGGCACCATGGTTGCTGATTTGTTATGCAGCATAGAGAACTCATATTCATCGTATCGAGCCGAAACACCAGTTCTTTCGATGGCTTTATTTTGTTTCGTGTTTTGCAGACCCTGGCAGGATCGCTTGACATCAAGGCCTGTCCACAGATGCAGCGGAGCGCTACAATCATAGCGCTGACCTTGCGCTAGGCGTGTGCTGACGGGAGCGGTCACCAGCTTTGTATCGCACCGTCAAAACTTTTGCTCATGGCAGATGAAAAGTAGCTCACGACGCGTGAGAAGCGCTACATCAGCGCTTCGCTGCATCTGAGAACCGGCATTAATGGCGACATTTATTCGATTGTACACTAGACTTCCGCGTTGATGGCTGGAGCTCGTGCCGTCACTTTGAAGAATAGTTTGAGCACGCACACGCTGGATCTGTAATTCGCAGCGAATGGTGTACTAAAAATCTAATATTGCGCTGGTCTGCCGTCAACAGATCGCATGTTGGATGTGAACCATTGTAGCACTTATGCAGCCTATTTGTGATTTTATGCTGCGTGTGTTATATCTCATACTTTTGTCGAGCGATCGGGTATTTCACGCTGCCCTGTTACTAATAATCCATATTCCTCGCAAACAGGCAAGAAGCTGCCGGTGCCCCAATAAACGGTGCTGGGACCACGACCGGTTTGGACAGACGTCCCAGTGTCCAAGCCATCGTCGACGCAAGTCCACTCTTCGGAATTTGGCCTTATCGTGGATTCTATCGCCCAGGAACTTCGACTTCAGTCATCCATGAATGCGACGTGTATCGACGAGGCAATAAACCTACGTCTAACCTGACCTGCACAGTTTGTTTCAGAGATTTGTGGCTCGGGACCGAATGTAAAGGATAAACCTTTAGTCCCAGAAGTCTAAATCCAAGGGCGCAACGTTTAGACCCAGGGGTCCAAGTGCAAGGGCCTAACAGTTCGTCCTCGAGGTTCAATTGAAACGGTGTAACATTTGATCCCATCGGAGGAACTGCGAGAGACTAATGGAGGGGTGCAACTGTTACTCTTCTTCCCGTTAGTCCCCGAGGGGACTAATGGGGTTAGCAACGCACTTGCTCCCCAGGAAGACTAAGTCGCGCTCCCCTTTTTCTTAGAGTGTACTCTTTAGTTATACCCATACCGAAGCCCGGCAAGGACAAGGGCACGCCGAGCAATTCTGGCCCATCTCTCTCACGTCTTGTGCGTCCAAATTTATGAAGCGGTTGGTCCTGTCCGAAATCGATTGGCACCTCGTAGCGACGGTAGCCTTCCACCCGGCGCAAACGGGGTTCCGATCGTGCCTTGGCACTCAAGACAGCCTGACACTCATCGCCGATGACGTAATTCATAATATGCAACGATCCAAGTTCCGCACTATCGTGGCAATCGACGTAAAAATGACGTTCGATTCTGTGCGTCAATCCACAATGATTGAAGAAGCCCGTCGGCTAGGCATTGCAGAGGTGACTGTCAAATTTATCAAGAGCGTCTTGGCTCGGCGAACCTTTTCAGTACGCTGCGGCCAGCATGACAGCAAGCCCAAGCCGAACCGAGTGAGGGTCCCGCAGGCATCGGTACTTTCACCCATCTTGTTCAATCTGGCCCTGGCAGATCTACCTCATGAACTTAGCAAAATCGCGGGTCTTGGATTTAACGTCAACGCAGATGATGTGTCCATTTAGACCTGCATGGAAGATCTAAAGGTGCAGCAAATGGTACTAAAACCTGGACACGACACAATTGAAGCCCACCTGGCCCAAGTGTGGATGCGGGCTGCACCAGAAAGGACAAACTATACAGTCGTCATATCGCCTCGCCTATACAACCGAGGTGAAGACTACGCACCAAAGCTCAATCTCATACTTACCGACACAGGCATTCAGCCATCGACGTTGGTCAAGATCCTCGATATTACGATCGAGCCGAATGGCAAGGGCGACATCTGGTTGCGCAACACACTCCAGCAAGGCCGGTCTGCGCTCAATGTGATCCGAAGGATTTGCAGCGCACGCGGAGGAGCAACTCAAGCCGACGCCAAGCGAATGGTCAAGGCCGTCGTGGTGTCGCGGGTATGCTATGGGTCGAATCATTACAAGATTACGGCGCGGCAGTGGAAACTGATTGAAGCCCTGAACAATCAGGCAATGAGGGTCATTACGGGCCTGCCCCTATTCACCCCTCTCCCGAAACTGAGGCAGTGCGCGCAACACAATCAAATTCAATACGTCGTGCGCGCTAGGAAGGATTCACACGAAGCTCGTCTCTGGACAACACCTCAAGGCAGGGCCATCCAGAGGCTCACGAGGTCACACCTCAATATCTTCTCGGACTATCAGAGCCGATTCCGCCGTGGGAGGACCTCCCGGTGATTACCAGCAGCAAACCACAGCTCCGCAAGAAGGACTCCAAAGAGCAAGAAAGACGCGTAAAAGCGTACATCCAGATTGTGGAGAGCTGGCAACACAGTAGATCAACACTGCCCTAGTGAAAAAAGTCCTTTGTATGATATATAAGAGAATGTAAGAACTATATAAGAACCATATAAGAACTATATAAGAACTATATAAGATATATAAGAACCATATAAGAAACTGTAATAAGGTTGATAGTTGGGCTAGTTGGTAATCGTTGTACATATTGGAATAAAACAGAATAACTGTCCGGTTTGTCTCTTCCTTTTTGTATCTGTGCGCTGTTTTATTCCAATATGTACATATAAGAAACGTATAAGAAATTTCTCACAAAAGTCTCATATGGTGCTTGTATGTTCTTATATATCTTATATAGCTCTTATATAGTCCTTATATGGTTCTTGTATGGTTCTTATAGGGTGCTTATATGTTCTTATATATCTTGTATGATTCTAATGTGTTTATTGGACATAAGAAATTTCTCATACGAATGATAATTTTCAATAGGGTGGCTGCATACACGGACACGGAATTGCTTGAAGGTCCCATCACCCAAAAATCTGCCGCCGTGGTTTCCCCTGAATTGGAGTTGGAAAAAGGCGAAGCCCTTCCACCTTGAATGTCACCCAAGAGCGGAGAGCTAGCACCCGTTGGACTCACACACGAGATCATCAGTGTGCACTTTGGCCCCCTTCCTGAGAATCTCTCGATATTTAGATTCTCAGAAGACAGTCAAAACGAGCCACACCCACAACAGTCCCAGCACCCAAGTGCGGATAATTAAGAAACTCGACTCAGAACTTTGCTCGCGGAGAGGAGTCACAACAAGAATTGAATGGGTTCTAGGCCATGCCGTGGTTCCCGGAAACGAAGCGGCTCACAATCAAGCCCGCGCGTCTCTTCTAGCTCTTCCAGGGTAACGAGACGATGAGCCTTCATATCCACGCATCGATCAGCGGTATGACCGGACAACTCGCTCTGAGGAGCGGGCTTTGTCACCCGTCGACTGGGAACATCAGGAGTATGACCCGGCTGAGGAGAGGGCGAGGATGATAGAAGACACAAAAGCGACACTAGACGATCGCGTATCCGAACCGTATCTTCCCGGACTCCCTTCTAAGGTGTTCGGTCGCAGAGGGCAAGTGCTACTCACACGAGTAAGAGCAGACGCCACCCTATTGCCGGCACGCCTCGCCTTGTGGAGCAAGGGGAGAAGATCAGCTCTATTTTCTTACTGCGACATGCCTGTCAAGGTGGACATCCGACACTTGATCTGGGAATGTCCGAAATATCAAGACATAAGAGTAAAATAGAGACCCCACCCTTACAAAAATGTCCTATGGTTGGCTATAGAAAATTCTGTGTATGGTCGGCTTTAGCTATTTGGCCCGATTAGCTAAAAGCTTTCTATGGCTGTCTTCAGCATTTTCAATGCTCGCCTTTATGAGCTTCTTTAGTTTTGTCTATGGCCCTATCACCGTCCAATCATGGCGCTCTTTAGCTTTTCTAATGGCTGGCTAAAACTTTCTATGTGGCTTACCCTACGGCTCACTTAAGCCGATATGCTATAGCGGTCTATAGCTTTTCCTTTGGTTGCTTTAGCTATCTATACCTTCTTATGCGTCCTGCTAACAAAAGGTCTGTGGCTCATCCTTTGGCTCTCTACAACCAGCATGCTATAGCTGCCTATAGCTTTTCCTTTGGCGTATTTAGACATTTATATGGTCAGTTAAAGAAGTCTGCGTGGGTTTTCCTATGGCTCTCTTTAGCCAGCTCACTCTAAAAAAAATGTTTTTAAGTTTTTCTGACTTTTGAACGCTACATGGTTGATAAACGTAAATTACTGAACACACAGAATACACAGAGCACAATCAGAAGAGGCGCTCTCGGGGCGAGAGGGTTACGTGTTTAGCACATGATTAGGTGATTACGTGGCTACACAATCTGACGTAATTAGGTCCAACGTAACAACGGCGGTGCTTCGGGGTAAAAGTATTATATGATTAATTCATGATTATACGTGATCACGCGATCATATATTCTGCTATTCTTGGATAATTAGACCCAACGTAGAAGGGCGGCGCCTCAGGGTATTGGGATTATGTCATTAACGCTTGACTACGTGATTAAGTAAAACGTAACCACGTCATCTTACGAAATTATGTCTAAGGTAAGGTTAGGCCTAACAAACCACGTAAGCATGTTAACTTATGTAATTAGACAAATCGTAAGGTTGGGCCTAACCTTAAGTTAGGCATAATTACGTAAGATTACGTGATCACGTAAACTCGTCTTCATGGGTTGTTCATGTAACTTACGTAACTAAGACCCACGTAAGGTTAGGCTTAACCTTACGTTAGGCCTAAATACGTAGGATAATATGATCAATTACCTTTGCGTGATTACGACTAACGTTAGGTTTAACCTAATGGGACACGTGATGACGTATTCGTACGTGACACGTGATCACGTAAAGTTAGGCCTAAGGTGAGGCATAAGTAGTAAAAGAACGCAGGCGTAAATCTGCGTTCTTGCACTCTTGACGCAGATGCAAGGGGTTGCAGCAGAAAAGACAAAACACTAGCCTCAGCCAAGCACTTCTTTTTCGGCGATACAAACTTGTGATTGCGTTGATCATACCGATAAACACCACGTGATAAATGATAATAAATTAATGATAACATATATTCAATATTATGTAATAATGATGAACGAGATAAATAAACAACGTTACATTTTCAGACGCTACAGGTTTTAACTGTTTAACTGTGAGCTGTTTTCTTACGGCGAGAACCGTAACCTGCACTCAAAGCTCGGTAACCTATGATATAACTTCTAAACCGGAGAAACCTAAAAAGGTTACTACAGCTGTTTTGATGTCTAAGTTATTTTCGTCAAGATGATAGGTTACAAGGGCCAAATTGAAAGCCACAAAGCCGATGTAAAGGTTATTAGAATGGCAACCGACGTGTAACCCTTACACAGTAACATTTGAAAAGCGCGGTAACCTACAAAGCCCTCATTGTAACCTTTAAGCGAGTCTTTATATTTACTTCCTAGCAAAAGAAAAAAAAGTCGAAGAAAATGTGGGAGAAGTCGCATAAGAAGGAGAGTGAGTTTAACGAATTTCGAAACAATGTTCACGTGCCCAAACAAGTTATCTCGGCTTCCTCAGCAGAATCCGGCCAACGCATCTCCAGGGGTTCGGAGAAATGCCGTAGAGGCCGGCACCGTCGTGCATTTATAGGTACCCCTACAAACTGACCGCCGCAAAACGTGGCGTTTCGTCTTTTCTTCTTTTTCGTACTGTGAAGCGAGGGTAATTAATTAAGGAAGCAACAGTCACTGTGTCCTCGGTTTCGGATGCGCTGGGGTTGTGGCGGGTCGGACCGCCGGTTTTGGTTTCCGTCAAGTGAGTTGCGGTAGAGCAGTGGCACATCTTCTCTTCGTCGTTTCACTCAGCTGGCAACAGGCCAAGTGTGAATATGCCTGGGCGATACTGCTTTACTAAACGGTGTGATTATTCGACTAAGACGCCACATGTCTCTCTTCTGCTGTTCCCAAAGGATCACAGGTATGGTTTCGGTTCGGAAGTTCGTTAGTTTGTTACTGCCAGGTCTGGTGAACGTAACTTCTTAGTATATGTTGTTATTATAATTATTGATTTAAGGTGAGCATCGTACACGAATTTGCCGAAGGACCACAAGCGAACAAAGGAACGCTACCTATTCACTGTTCTCCTCCTTTTTTGGCCGACTCATTTTTCAACAAGAAGTGCTTGAAAGAGAACGCCGTGCCGTCTGTCTGCGCATCAAAACCAATGCGCGAGCATTTTCTACCACCCAGTAAGTTGCAGAACATATTGATAAACATCCTTGTGTGAATTTGGCTTGCTTGTTGACATTTCTTAGGACATGATCCTGAGTGGCTTGATTTGAAATCGAACACGCATGGCGGGGTGGGACTTTTGATTTCCTTTTAATTAAATACTTATGTGAGCACCATGTATGCAGGGAACAAAACTGTTCCTAAATTTAAAAGGATATGATTTTTTCGCTTTACAAAAAATGATGAGATGGCGCATTTTTAATTAATTTGAGTATTATGATATTTATGAACAAATGCAGCGCCTAATAAACCCTCCATCATGTTTTTTTTAAGGATTCATTTGCAAGGGTCTAGATTCATTTGGACGACGGAACTAGTTTCCTGTCTTGTGTCGCATGGTGTATAAATAATTTCATGTTATATAAATCAGTGTAATAATGTTCATGTTTATGATCATTTGCTGTGCTCTGTGGTATGTAAAAAATTCAGGGCAATCATTTCTATGTTACCATATCCAGAAAAAACTAAAATATGAATGAAAATCACGTTTATAAACCTGCTTCCGTGTCTTCAACCATGAAAAATTATAAAATGTCTATAAGAAAAAAGTGGAGAAAGGGAAGTGCACGGCCGCAAACCACCGGAGCCGCAGAACACTTACCAGGTGGCGCCAGCCAACGCCCGATTTAATGGGTCCAGCCCAGATCCGTATATACGGAGAGTTTGGCCATTCATTGGGAGGTATAGGACGCAAATGAGGAGACGCCATTGGCCCGAAGCGTGCTGGGCGTGTTCTAGGTAGGGGTGTCACGAACCGGTCGAGGTTCAAGTTCGACCATGTTCAACTTTTTCAAACTCCTTGTGAAAAGTTCGACAAAGGTTTGACTCGGGTTCGACTGCTATGCGCATGTGCGACAGGCCTGCCAGTTGGCTTCGGATTGGATGGTGATGGCTAAGGATTAGGGTGACCATATTCCTCAAGGTAGAAAACGGGACATCCCAGCGGAGGGAGAGGGGGGGGGGGCGTTTCAAATATTTAGATTGGGAGAACGTTACCATGTTGCTCTAAGCCCAAGGGCCTAGGGAACAGTCCCACTCGCGGTTCAGTTGCATGCATCATTTGGAAGGTCCTGCTTCGGGTCCTTCGTTGGTGTGGGCGTATTTTGCCGACGACTGAAGTTTCCTAAGCGGGTCTTTGTCCTGCAAGACTCGGCTATAATGTCTGCTTAATATATATATATATATTATATATATATATATATATATATATAATATATATAAGAATCATGTCCTGTAAACGGGACATGATTCTTTATTGGGACAAAAACGGGACGGCAGAAGCCGACCTTAAAAACGGGACTGTACTGGCCAAAACGGGACGTCTGGTCACTCTACTAAGGGACGATTTAAGGGCAGCACTGATTGGTTATATCAGTTAATACAGTACAAACAAAAATAAATTATTAACTTCTTCAGTGATTAGAATTAGTCTCTTTTAATTGCAACTGTTCATAAAATTAAATAACTATTTGCATAAAAAAACAATTCTCCAAACCTAGACATGCTAGACATGCGTCAACAACTCATGTTTACACTGATGGGTCAGTAAGTTCGAATAGTTCAACAGCATGTGTGGTTAACCCAAGTGACCTAACAACGAAGGCATTTGAGCTTAGCCACATGGCGTCATCTACAGCCTCTGAATTAGTGGCAATTAATCAAGCTCTTGAAATGATCTTCCCGAAACCGTCCGAACACTGGACAATATTTTCGGACTGTAAACCGGCACTACAAGTGATATCCACATTTATGAGACATAATCAAAACGATCAAATCCTTATTGACGTTCTACGGAATCTTAAAAGATACTTCGACCTGGGACACACTATTAAATTTCAATGGATCCCAGTCACTGTCACATACCTGGAACGAGGCAGCAGATGCTGGTGCGAAATCAGCCCATTCTTAACCCCAAACGTCATGGTACCGTACTGTCAAAACGGCTGTCAACTCAGACTGCGTTTTTTTTGTCTAAACATATGTTTCGGCATCGTCATTTGCTGATCAGCCTCCGTAAGTTGCGGTGATTGGCTCTCCGAGGGTTGTGCGGGAAAGCAGACGCACGGGCTTTTTTTAGAGTGTACGTCAATGCCGTCGTCACTATATGCTTCTCGAACTCGGCGGACATTCGAGGGGCAAACAACTGTGACAGTCTGGTGAGCAATTAAGTAGAATTTGTTTATAACTGTTTAATTTGTGAGAATCGACATATGGTTCCAATCAGAAACTTGCTAAGCGTCATCGAAAACCACTAAATCAGTAATTTTCAGAAGGACGTTGAGCGCGTGAGAAGCGTAGTACGCGCACTAATGTTACCACTCGTGGAGCTGGTACAAGGCTAGCGGTTGCGGTAATGCGCCCGCGCGATTTTTCCGTCTCTTATCTATCCCCAGCCTTGTACCTGCTCCTTTAGCGCACTACTGCGCTTCTCACGCGCTCAAAGTCTTCCTAAAAATGACTGATTTAGAGGTTTTGGACGACGCTCAGCAAATTTCTAATTGGAACCACAAGTCTATTTTCACTGATTAAAAAGTTAATTAACGAATTTAATCAATTACTCACCAAACTGTGACCGTCGTTCGTCCCTCGAGTGTCCACCTAGCTCAAGAAACACATAGCGAAAACGGTATTCACGTAACAGTAAAAAAGTTTTTTTTTTTTTCTTTTTAAACCTGTTTTGAAAAAAAAGTAATACCCGGTATATGCTTGGAACGTGACCATATTGTGTTTATATTTCTCACGGGTGTGCTACTGGGTGGAGAAGAAGTGAAGCGGTGGGCTCGAAGAGCGGAAGCGATGGGACTCTTTTGAATCGGCTGGAGCATCCGGTCTCGGCGACGCACCGAGCCAGGGAAGGAGGTCTCGGCGACGCGCCGAGCAAGTCTCGGCTACGCTACGAGGATCGGGACTCGGCCTGGCATCAATCCGCAAGTCCGGCATCCGAGCGCTGAGCACCCACCCACCAACCACGAGGAAGTGTTCGTGAGTGACTCGACTGGGACTTACCACCGAGACTGGGACTTATTGACGGTATAGCAAGAGGTTATTTTTTTATCTCTAGACATAGATGTTAAGCGTCATAACGGTTGCCTGGCACTACTTCTACTTATTTTTTTCTTTGCTTTCTTCTTCTCTTGTTAATATATATTCTTTTATTCTCATCCTCCACTGCCCTTCTTGTCTCTACTGCCTCCACGTACCTCCACGGTGTGACAATATTTAAGCTCAAGTACAATTTAGTATCAGTGAGGCATGACTGATATAGTATGATGCTTATAAATGGTCATGCACAAGTCAGTTTCCTTATGACATCATACAGTTCTCACCTGGCGCAGCCAACCTGAATGTCATTTACGTAAATGCCATTTCAGGTGCTCCTCTGGCAGTGGCACAAGTCTGCTACGGTGAGCGTCATTATGTCACCGAATCGTCTTGATCATGGAGGAACGCGCGAACGCTGCGACTCAAGCCAGCAAAGACAGATGCCATCTTCTGAATGTAGTCTGATGAAGTGAACGCGTTAACGCTATCCAAAGTCGGACGAGCCGTGGTGGAGGCCGACGGTGAGACCCGAAAGCGGTCGCATGGCGAACCCTTGGCGGTCCCACGAGGCTTAGGCACTATCGGGCCTGATATTATATAGTTTCCCTGAGCGAAGCGGGGCGTGTCGCCGCGCAGAGCAATCTATTTTGAAGCTTGTGTCTTGGAGTCCAAGCTAGCCTTGCCGCGTTGGTAGCAGACGGCATTCGGAAGATGGCGCGGCTTTAGATTGCTTCAGGCGTTGCGTTCACGTTCTCGTCTATTGCTACTCGGTGACTATAGCAGACCGTTTCGATTGTGCGGAAGAAGACGGTGGTGCGACGAGATTAGGTGCGTATTTGGGCTCTTTCCCTGTTTTCAACTGGCAGAACGTGAACACAAAGAGTTTAAAATAAGGGCTTAACGCAGATGGCTGATTCTCTACTGCGCCTAAACTTTTGCGAGCCCTATCAACAAGGCATGTTTTGGGGCCATCCAATGGCTGTTCTACCCTGGAACATGGATTTAAATTATGAAACACCAATGGTTTTAACTAGCGTCACGGAATGCTGTGCCAGAGTACGTATTCCCTTCCCTTCTGCC
>JABSTQ010002309.1:0-62581 GCA_013358835.2 Ixodes persulcatus | reverse complement strand
CAGGAACATTGGTTGACGATAGATGCTTGAAGTTTTCCGGTCCAGAAACTTTTTCCGAAGACAGATGCCGAAAAACGCCATATCCGCTTCCAGCTCACCCAAGTGATGAAAATTTAATTAAAACAATTTGAGATTAGTTTTTTTTTTAATAACGCTATTTCTACTGTCCACCTTGGTAACTCTTTTTTTACTTTATGTTGTCGCCCAAACTTCTGTGGTGAATATTTTATGAAGTTTTGCATCTTACAATTAAAGAAAGAATTTCGATGCCTTTATTTTTGCTTTAGGTTTCATACTTAGCATCAGTATTTCAGCCTGTAGGAGCCCATCCCTTTTCCCATGCACTTTTGTTCTACACCTGGTTTGAAAGTCTTATGTGGTGGATTATATCCCTTGTAATCCAAGGACTATTTGAGTTCCGCTTCTTTGTGAGCATTGGAACAAACTTATGAATGCACTCTAGTACAATCCTTTTAAAGTTAAGCCATAGCTCGTCCACTCCAATCAAGCGGTTCCTAGCAAGGTCCTCAAATGTATCGTAGTTAAAGCCTAGTTGATCAATTTTTGATTCGTCATCAGCTTCCTTAAGATTTCTATATGAAGGTATTCCGTTTTCTTAAGTGGAGCCTTAGTTCGAAGTGTATCATACTGTGATCTGAAATTCCCGGGTGAATCTTGCATTCATATGTGTGACTTGAGGGGATCTCACTGACAAATATCAAATCTATTAGGGATTGTGATTTCCTGTGTACACAAGTATGCTCTTTAACCCTTTCATGGTCGCATTTTTTGTCCGAAGACGCGCCCCCGTGGTCGTTTTTGTTTTACTCTGTGCGATAGCAAAGAGTATATATACACTAGTTTATTGTCGCACCAAAAAATGTAAGACTTAAAATAAATAGTACACACACTTCAAAACATCTGTCGTGCACTCGCTGGAGGAACCCCAAGAGCCATCGCTCCAATCTCCATTACGCTACCTACGGAGCAGCCGGCACGCGCGGCCATCTCGAAAGTATCACTTGCACAGAGCGTCCAGTTTCGCAATTTCAAAAAGCCGCGCCGAAATAAACACGACCGGAGTTACATGGTCGTAGTTCCCTACAAACCTACCAGACGCTGGAACGTCCCCACGAAACCTCCCGGTCAAGCAGAGATGAGAATTTTTTAATGAGCAGTCGCGGACGTACAGGTACGTCAGGAACCATGCGGAACGCTCCCGCGCTGACGTACAGGTACATCAGTGACCATGAAAGATTTAATAACCTGTGTCAAGTTGTGCGAGAAGGCCAAATCCAGAACTTCTTCAGAGGGCGACACTTCACTGTCCCATGTTCGTAGTGAAGCCCAGTCTATCCCACCAAGGTTGAAATCTTGCATCCAAATAACTTTCTGGGAACTTACCTATAATTTAAAAAGAAACTCATGCAACTCCTTTAAATATTCAATAGTCATTTGTGGTGGGCGATACACTGCACCTAGTATTAATTCACTTCATTTCAGCTTGATCCTACACCATACGTTTTCAATACCTGGAGAACCCTCCATTTCAAAAGCTGTCAGGGACGATTGAACAATTAGGGAAACACCTCCTCCTCTACTTCCTCTGTCCTTTCGGAAAATAATATAACCGGGGGGAACTATCTCATTGTTGAATACTGATAAATCATGCCAGGTCTCACTAATAGCCACTATACTGGGGTCATGATCCATTAAGATGTGTTCAAGCTGAAGCGTTTTATTAACAATACTTCGAGCATTAAGGTTGATCAGTAGAAGGTTTTCGTTTCTTGTGAACTAGGTTCACGTCATTGTTCAGAATGCTGTACATTGGGTGCAAAACGTTGAACTCGAATAAGACTCAGGTCAACAAAAAGTTGACCCCAGTCCCATCCGTGCTTTACTCCATTGATTTTTAGCTTGTCGTACGATAGGAACACCTTGTCTCTATTTCGTTTATTTGCAGCTGCACTCTCCCATAGCTTCTCTCTGATAACTCTTACGTTTTTTTAAGTCTTCAATAATAAAAGTATGAGTCCCTTTAAGCTACTTGGCATTTTTAACCAACATGCTTTCAGCGTAAAAAAAAACAAAAAAACTTGGTTACAAGTTTTTAAAACCCAACACTTTGCAAACTCTCTAAATTTAAAACTTCAAAAATCACAAGATGCAAACACTCATAACAATGCACCAACTTAAAAAAAAAAGAAACCCAACTAGAGGTCAAATTAGGTTAACAAGCAAAGTTATTGCACCAGTCTCTCAGCTCTCTTAAAGGGACAATGAAGACGATTTTATTTAATTTTTTTGAATGGTGTTTTTATGCTTCTTGGGAACATAGCATGGTGCCCAATTTTTTGTAGACATTTGTGACGCGTATTTTCTGTACCTACGAAAGAAATAAAGAAACCGAAACTGAACAATCTCCATTCTCGTTTCTGGGCCTCCGAAAACGGAGGTGACGTGGGGAGTGACGTCAAGTGTGAATAGTCGGTATCGGTAGTATTTAGGAGATCGAGACTCTGGTAACCGCGGTGGGTTATAGCAGCGCGGTGGCGCGGTCGTTTCGCCGAATCTGTCAACATGGACGGCAATGCCGCTCTCGCGAGCGAGTTCGAGCTTCCGTTCACTGACCGGACACCAACGGAACGGGAGTACGTGTGTGGCGGACCCGACGGAGACCGCCCAGCCGGCAATGAGCGGCCCGCACGCCGAACGACGGACGCGAGGGACATGCTGAGGGGAAAGCGGTAGCGATCCGGCCGTTCCGGGATCCGGTTCCTCCGCGGACGTCCTCTTTTCGTCGCCAAAGATCACGAACAGCAACCCACACGTGAAAACTAGCGTCGCCCGAACGAAGACTGGTCTTCAGTCGACCGTTAGAACAGCCATCTACCGCTACCATTTTGCAGAATCCTTCGAGTACCGTGTTCTTTTTTTTATTTTATTTTGTTTGCCCATAGTTGCTCGTTGCCCGTTTCGCGTCCAGCGTAGCAAAGAAAAAAACAATTATGCTGCTTTATTTATGATTTAGTAATCATTTCCGGTCCGATTTATTCTTTTCGTGGTTATTCAAGCGGAAATTAGAACAGTATTCCTAAAAATCGCGAACCAAAACGTGACCGAGGGCACGTTTCTCGTTTCGACAATCGCTGACGCGTCTTTTGTGACGTCGCGCTTCTTGGCCCCGCAGCAGTCACGTGAGCTCCGCTTCTCCTGGCTTCTCCCGTAACTCTCGGGGCGTCGCCCCAGTCGATCCCGGTGCGATTATTACCGCGTCTGTTTAATTGATTTGCGCGGCACACAAGCGCCGGTTTCGGCTGAAATTTGGGCAACGTGGCCTGAGACGTGCCTGGAACCCAGTTCAATCGCCAAAAAGATGTCCGAAATTGCCTTCATTGTCCCTTTAACGATACTAAGTGACTGCAAATCCAAAGGGAACATAATGTGGATCATAAAAAAGCCGTACCCTTTTACTGCAGTTTGTGAAAACCTTTGGCAGAACGAAACATTCTATTTTTATTCGGCAAATTGGTCTCAGGAACCCAAGAAAAAATTTGGAGAAAAAACAAAACATGCGTAGCACATCATACATTTTTTTTTGGTTTACTGCAGTGGTATGGCAAATTTTCTACTTTGTTGTATTTTTAAATTGTTCTTGTTTGTGCTGCGCTGTTTCTATAAAATTGCGTCAAGTGCCTCTGATATATATTTTCTACGATATAATGCACATTTTAGACACTACAGAATTTGCCGTAATATTGAAACAAAAGGAGCACCCATACAAACCCTTAAACTGCCTGATGGCTTGGAGCATTGGTCGTGCAACTGCTTCGACGGATGAGAGGGGGGCTGTTATGTATGAACCTATGGTCCTTCCCGTCTCGAGATGTCGCCAAGTTAGTCTGTTAGGGGCAAGCTCCACTTCCAGGACAAAATGCTTCATAAATATGTTTATCATCGGCTTCACACCGAACCACATGAATGTCAAAATTTGGAATCTCTTTCGGACTAGTAGCGGTAGGTCAGGGATGATACAATGAACTGGCCAGAGTGATTTAGTTGAGCTTTTGAAGACCTGCACAACATCAGTGTTGCACAGGACTGAGAAGTTGAATCTGGATGAATGAGCAGGCTGTTCTTGATATATTAAGCCGTCAACAATATCCTTAACTGGCTTGTCACTTGTACTGCCGGAGGTTTTGGGGAAGTAGGCTTATATTCTGTCGTCTTCAAGAAATGATCCTATACTCACGGTCAACTTTCTGTGGCAATCCGAAGAGAGGAGGAAAACGCGTGTACGGCGGTTGGTGCACACTTTCCCCTAGCATTGACTGCATTGCCACAGAAAGCTGACCGCGAGTATAGTGTGTCGGCTAAACTCATTTGCTGAAAAGTGCCCTTGCTCCGGCAGGCCTCATTACAAGTTGGACAGACTGTCGCTTCCTCGGCTGGGTATGTTTGACTGTTAAGACAATAAAAGTGGTTAAGAACTCCTTTTCCCCTCTGGAATTGTGAGAGGAGCTTAAAAAATTGAAATTTGTGTCTGGAAGTGTGTTAGAAGACGGTAGCATTGCCGAGAAACCAGAGAGGATTCGGCCCAAACATTCCCTCGTTAGCCGAAACTTGAAAAATATCATTACGAGAATTAGACAAGCCTCGGTGTTGGTGAAACGGCTGCCTTCATACAGCGGACACTCATCAGGGTGACGGTATTTGGAAGTAACTGTACCGCCGTCCTCTGCTGAACTGTCCTCAGTGTCCGAGTTGGCGCAGTTGAACTTGCCCGTCTCGCTCTCAGAACCTGAAGCAGGGGGGCTTGATGAACAAGCTTGTCCACTACCCAGTGATAAGACCGGCACATCCATTGATGTGGCACCGTCAGTCGGAGAGCTGGTCGTTTCTCTGGAGGCTCCCGTTTCTGAGATCTCCCAGCAGGGAGAGGTCTCTAGGGGAAGCTAGAATGTAATGAAAAATTTGATCTGCATTGCACATGTGAAAATTTTATTGTATCCCTTTGCATAGGAACTAGTTCGTAAATTTGCTTCTTTAGCCTTGGCTGGCATGACATCTGTGATGTAATGTAGCCATCCCATGTTATAATCTCGACTGACTGGACGGCAAACTAAGAACAAGAGTGAAGTAACTATTTACGATTGCAGCATGAAAACGGGGTTTGTAATTAACAATGCGTTCTCAATAAAGGCGGCCAATGGTCATCTGGCACCCTTTGTCAGCTGAACGTTTTCAGCTGATTGGGTTGCTCTGTGAGTGTGCCCAAAAAACGAACGAAATTACATCCTGTGTGAAAAAACAAAATAATGGGAGGAGCAGAAAAATCACTTTGCTTTTATTCCACCCCTTGAATTTCTTTTGCACCTACATTATCTTTTTCTAGATTTGGTGCAGCTAAAAAAAAAGCGCCCATGCAAACCAGTCAACTGCGTTGATGATGGATGGTATCCTTTCAAAGGAGATGGCTGTCTCCGCCTTGCCCATCTCACGGCCTTCTGCATAGGCTTGTTCCTGCGTGTCGGCGAACGACATGACGAAGCCGGTGGTGCGTCGGCGGACAAATGCTAGAAGAACAGTGTTCGCCAGGATTCCGTTGAAGTCGGTATCACTCAGATACCCCGCATTAAGTGAGCGTTCAGCCAGTAACAGGCTGCCGAGACTGTGTAGCCACAGGTGTAGCAGTGGGTTCGCGGCTGCCGAGTAAAAGGATTTTGACATCAGCCTCAGGTCTGAGAGATACGCCGAATTTGAAAACTCTATCTCCATCTCTTCTGTGTCCCTCATCATCTCCACAGCCTCTCTGGCCACGGGTCAAACCAACATCTACCAAAACAGTTGGTCTATGGGGGGTCCCGTCGTCACAAGGATCTGCCCTAAAGCGGTGAAGGCGGAGCAGTCCTTGTAACGAGATGCCATGGTTCCGACACGGACCATTGCCAGGCGATGCTTGGGGAACCGATACAGTAGCACGTCTAGGGTGGCGACTATTCCCAGGTAAGTGGGGTCCGCTGCCCATCCAGCGTAAGACTGGCCAGCTCCCGTGAAGTCCGACTGATGAAAGGAACGGTGGTGCAGATAGGAGGGTGGCCAACTTGGCGTGGATCGCCACTCGATACTGCGCTGTGCCGCGATCTCGGACAGACAAGGCCCTGTACTCAAACAATATGTAGCCGAAGAGTGCGTCATCCGACATCACTTGTGGTGGAGGCCACTGCTACTGGCTGTTCTCTGTCAGTGAACTCTACGTCAATGATGTCCCATGGACTGGTCATCACGTCCTTCTTTCCAATCTCTACCCCAAATGACTTGCAGTCCTCTACTAGGCGACCTTGCAGCATTTTTTCGTGGTGGTATAGAAATAAAGTCGCATGTTCGACTGGGGTGTTGGCGAGGTGTACACCTGCTGTGACTGAGACCCTCAGCTGATCCATTGTCAAGGAGTTCTTTGGAGTGTGACTTGGGGCTTTTTCCATCCGTTATTGGCAAAATACTCGGAAGCATAGGCCTTTGGCCTTGCTGCAGGTGGGGTTTGGAAATTGACTTTCTTTTCTTTGTCTTCATCTCCAATAAAAACATTGGAGAGATTTTCTTTATGATGATGATGATCTGGAACTTTGCAGAAAATCAGGCTCTGTTGAGTAGAGTTGTTTAAACACCTCAAACATCGTAATTCCCAAAAATAATTTAATTGAGGAGTGCAGCCACCCAAGATAGTTATCCATGCAAAACAAAAATGAAGTACATGGTGCAGTTGGTACAGCCAATGACAAGATATCATTAAAGGAAACAGGGCAACAGAACTGTTAAGTTCCTGAGTGTTTGTAGCTAGAAATCACCTACATTTTCCTCAGTTAATTAACTGGTCAGGAGCTGTTGCAATTGTAGAACCAAATTACTAGGTTGTTATAAAGGTCTATAGACCAGACAAATCTGGAAGTAACTTGTTCGTTTCATCTGTATGGCGTGGCGTTTTGCACCCAGGACTAGCTTGGCACCATTATGAGTAAACTGTGAAGTTGGCTTACCGGCAGTTTTCCATCCCTCTAGTACCTCTTGTATGGGTCTTGTCTCCTGCTTGGGTTCATCTTGGTGCAGCAGCGGTGTCAGGAGGTGCCCCCTTGATTCCTAAAATATGAAGCGTGCAAGAGAATTAGAGTTCTGGCATACCTTTCATTTTGAATTGTAATCCAGGAGGCATACTAAAGACATATTAGCATGCAGTTTATATAGCTTATGGGCAGAATTCTGTTAACGGTAGAACATGAAATAGGATGTACTGCAGCATATTTTCGTGCTACCTCATTCTCACTTTACCAGAAGTGTTAGTGATAATGTCCAGCGGCAAATATTTAAAACTCTACAACTGCCAAATTCATGCACACTTCTCTGGGGCTTATGAAGCACTGAAATATACCAAGAGAATGTTTTGCAGTACAGAAGCCGCACTCTCGGCAACATTATTACGCTAACACAGTTATACAGCAGCTCCTCAGAGGTTAGATGCATTCTGTAGAATCATTAGCATTGCTTGAAAGATGCATACACTCGAGACGAGGGTGTGCTCCATAACGGTGGTTGCACAGTTGAGAAGCACTTTTTGATAAGCATTTACACCTTGCTTTCACACATTCTCAAAGATAATGATACAGCACATCTGGACAGCATTCTCAACCATGACAAAGTAATTTAACTGTACAGTGGCACAAGCATGTGGGTATAGAAGAGAGGAAGACTTGCGAAACTTGCACTATGATAAGCGTGCGCTTATCACAGATGGGCTTCACCAAGCCACGGCTGGACTGGAGTTTTACGCTTTCATAGAGCCTTGTCAATCGCAGAATCGCAGAAGAAAGCATGCACGCCGTTCTGCATTATGCACTGCGACCCTATCCCTCCGCAGTTCCATCTGCGCATGCTCATGAACGTAATATTTCTACTCGTGACGTCATAGTATTTAGAGCGTCCTGATTGAGCATGTAAAAGATCACGGTGACCTGCCGCTGCACTGAAAGCATCTCTCAGCAGTATAAGCGTCTTTGGCACTGCACATGCTCTTCATCTCTTCACTTGGCTTATCTCTACAAATCTATAAAAGCTACCGTATTTACTCGCACAATGAACGCACTCGCGTAATGAACGCACCCCCCAAGTCGGCTCTCAAAATTTGGACTTTTTTTTCCCTCGCGTAATAAACGCACCCCCAACTCGGACGTCAAAAATTTGACCCCCTCCCCCCACGCGCGCGAAATGAACGCACTTTTCTATCCTGGTACAGAGAGGTCGCGAATGCGTGGGCGAACAAAACGCCTTGTAAAAGGCGTTAAAAAATAAAAGATCCAACGGAACCAAGAAAAAAAACATGGAGAGGAGCTTTTTTTTTTGCAATCCACGGAACCAAGAGAAAAGAAAAAAAAACAAAGAGGAGCTTTCTTTTTCTTGCACAGCGCAGTCTGGACTTTGGGTCGCGCGCCGCGCGCAAGGAGATAAGAAAGAGAAGCCGAGAAGCCCTCGCCTAAGCAAAGCGAAACGAAACAGCTTGCGAAAGGCGGGAAAAAAAAGAATCCACGGAAGCAAGAGAAAAAAAAAACAAAGGGTTTTTTCTTTTTCTTTGCACAGCGCGGTCTGGACTTTGGGTCGCGCGCCGCGCGCAAGGTGATAAGAAAGAGAAGCCGAGAAGCCCTCGCCTAAGCAAAGCGAAACGAAACAGCTTGCGAAAGGCGGGAAAAAAAAGAATCCACGGAAGCAAGAGAAAAAAAAACAAAGGGTTTTTTTTTTCTTTTTCTTTGCACAGCGCGGTCTGGACTTTGGGTCGCGCGCCGCGCGCAAGGAGATAAGAAAAAGAAGCCCTCAGCTTGCGAAAGGGGAAAAAAAAAAAGAAAAACAATCTGGCATGACATCTGTGATGTAATGTAGCCATCCCATGTTATAATCTCGACTGACTGGACGGCAAACTAAGAACAAGAGTGAAGTAACTATTTACGATTGCAGCATGAAAACGGGGTTTGTAATTAACAATGCGTTCTCAATAAAGGCGGCCAATGGTCATCTGGCACCCTTTGTCAGCTGAACGTTTTCAGCTGATTGGGTTGCTCTGTGAGTGTGCCCAAAAAACGAACGAAATTACATCCTGTGTGAAAAAACAAAATAATGGGAGGAGCAGAAAAATCACTTTGCTTTTATTCCACCCCTTGAATTTCTTTTGCACCTACATTATCTTTTTCTAGATTTGGTGCAGCTAAAAAAAAAGCGCCCATGCAAACCAGTCAACTGCGTTGATGATGGATGGTATCCTTTCAAAGGAGATGGCTGTCTCCGCCTTGCCCATCTCACGGCCTTCTGCATAGGCTTGTTCCTGCGTGTCGGCGAACGACATGACGAAGCCGGTGGTGCGTCGGCGGACAAATGCTAGAAGAACAGTGTTCGCCAGGATTCCGTTGAAGTCGGTATCACTCAGATACCCCGCATTAAGTGAGCGTTCAGCCAGTAACAGGCTGCCGAGACTGTGTAGCCACAGGTGTAGCAGTGGGTTCGCGGCTGCCGAGTAAAAGGATTTTGACATCAGCCTCAGGTCTGAGAGATACGCCGAATTTGAAAACTCTATCTCCATCTCTTCTGTGTCCCTCATCATCTCCACAGCCTCTCTGGCCACGGGTCAAACCAACATCTGCCAAAACAGTTGGTCTAGGGGGGGTCCCGTCGTCACAAGGATCTGCCCTAAAGCGGTGAAGGCGGAGCAGTCCTTGTAACGAGATGCCATGGTTCCGACACGGACGATTGCCAGGCGATGCTTGGGGAACCGATACAGTAGCACGTCTAGGGTGGCGACTATTCCCAGGTAAGTGGGGTCCGCTGCCCATCCAGCGTAAGACTGGCCAGCTCCCGTGAAGTCCGACTGATGAAAGGAACGGTGGTGCAGATAGGAGGGTGGCCAACTTGGCGTGGATCGCCACTCGATACTGCGCTGTGCCGCGATCTCGGACAGACAAGGCCCTGTACTCAAACAATATGTAGCCGAAGAGTGCGTCATCCGACATCACTTGTGGTGGAGGCCACTGCTACTGGCTGTTCTCTGTCAGTGAACTCTACGTCAATGATGTCCCATGGACTGGTCATCACGTCCTTCTTTCCAATCTCTACCCCAAATGACTTGCAGTCCTCTACTAGGCGACCTTGCAGCATTTTTTCGTGGTGGTATAGAAATAAAGTCGCATGTTCGACTGGGGTGTTGGCGAGGTGTACACCTGCTGTGACTGAGACCCTCAGCTGATCCATTGTCAAGGAGTTCTTTGGAGTGTGACTTGGGGCTTTTTCCATCCGTTATTGGCAAAATACTCGGAAGCATAGGCCTTTGGCCTTGCTGCAGGTGGGGTTTGGAAATTGACTTTCTTTTCTTTGTCTTCATCTCCAATAAAAACATTGGAGAGATTTTCTTTATGATGATGATGATCTGGAACTTTGCAGAAAATCAGGCTCTGTTGAGTAGAGTTGTTTAAACACCTCAAACATCGTAATTCCCAAAAATAATTTAATTGAGGAGTGCAGCCACCCAAGATAGTTATCCATGCAAAACAAAAATGAAGTACATGGTGCAGTTGGTACAGCCAATGACAAGATATCATTAAAGGAAACAGGGCAACAGAACTGTTAAGTTCCTGAGTGTTTGTAGCTAGAAATCACCTACATTTTCCTCAGTTAATTAACTGGTCAGGAGCTGTTGCAATTGTAGAACCAAATTACTAGGTTGTTATAAAGGTCTATAGACCAGACAAATCTGGAAGTAACTTGTTCGTTTCATCTGTATGGCGTAGCGTTTTGCACCCAGGACTAGCTTGGCACCATTATGAGTAAACTGTGAAGTTGGCTTACCGGCAGTTTTCCATCCATCTAGTACCTCTTGTATGGGTCTTGTCTCCTGCTTGGGTTCATCTTGGTGCAGCAGCGGTGTCAGGAGGTGCCCCCTTGATTCCTAAAATATGAAGCGTGCAAGAGAATTAGAGTTCTGGCATACCTTTCATTTTGAATTGTAATCCAGGAGGCATACTAAAGACATATTAGCATGCAGTTTATATAGCTTATGGGCAGAATTCTGTTAACGGTAGAACATGAAATAGGATGTACTGCAGCATATTTTCGTGCTACCTCATTCTCACTTTACCAGAAGTGTTAGTGATAATGTCCAGCGGCAAATATTTAAAACTGTCTACAACTGCCAAATTCATGCACACTTCTCTGGGGCTTATGAAGCACTGAAATATACCAAGAGAATGTTTTGCAGTACAGAAGCCGCACTCTCGGCAACATTATTACGCTAACACAGTTATACAGCAGCTCCTCAGAGGTTAGATGCATTCTGTAGAATCATTAGCATTGCTTGAAAGATGCATACACTCGAGACGAGGGTGTGCTCCATAACGGTGGTTGCACAGTTGAGAAGCACTTTTTGATAAGCATTTACACCTTGCTTTCACACATTCTCAAAGATAATGATACAGCACATCTGGACAGCATTCTCAACCATGACAAAGTAATTTAACTGTACAGTGGCACAAGCATGTGGGTATAGAAGAGAGGAAGACTTGCGAAACTTGCACTATGATAAGCGTGCGCTTATCACAGATGGGCTTCACCAAGCCACGGCTGGACTGGAGTTTTACGCTTTCATAGAGCCTTGTCAATCGCAGAATCGCAGAAGAAAGCATGCACGCCGTTCTGCATTATGCACTGCGACCCTATCCCTCCGCAGTTCCATCTGCGCATGCTCATGAACGTAATATTTCTACTCGTGACGTCATAGTATTTAGAGCGTCCTGATTGAGCATGTAAAAGATCACGGTGACCTGCCGCTGCACTGAAAGCATCTCTCAGCAGTATAAGCGTCTTTGGCACTGCACATGCTCTTCATCTCTTCACTTGGCTTATCTCTACAAATCTATAAAAGCTACCTATATCATTCCTGCGTTTTTATTCACACCAATATTATTTTTTAACACCGCCAGAGCCATCGTTGACCTGCTCACTCAGGCTGGTAGAATATTCGATCCAAGGGGACGAACCGGCAACAAAAATGCGTGAAGTTGGGCTAGTTGGTTCAAAATGCAAACTTGGAAACAGCGCGAAAAAAACAAGGGACAAGAACGAGAAGTGAACGAACACAACGCTGACGACCTTTTCGTGAATTTTTCAGGATACAACTTTAGGTTCATTTTGGAGTTTGAGATTGTGAGTTCTGGTGGCCTGTAGCGAACTACTTGTTTGATTGTGCGTATACATGATTGTGCGTATACGAAAATCACTAACCTTTAAACAAGATTATGGCTGGCTCTGAAGCTTCAGCATCTATATTTCCAACCGCCAGCACCATGTAGACGGGAAGCAGCGTACGTCCTGTCTACGCTCCCACTGTACTGTCCCCTATGTTTGTGGCGTATTATTTAAAAATGAGTAACCAACTAGCCATCTTGGTGCATAGTTTATGTTTGCAGGGAGAAAAACATCTCTTCTAACATAGAGAGCAAAAAGCAACTTGGACATTAGTGATGAGACAATGTAACTTTGTATTGCCAGTGTAGGGCATCACTGGATTACACTGTACATGAGTGATTTAACCATTACGACTGCTATTCTACGGTAATGAATGTGCATCACACGGCGACGATACACAGCTACACGCTGGTATGATGGTCGTCCAAATCTAAACAAGCAGGGGTGGGGATATGGCCCATTGTCTAATAGCTGCGCACCACAGGCTTTTGCACTTATGCTCCGAGCTGGTGTCCGCTTAGCCCACTCTGCTACTGATACCTGATACCAACTAACTTCCCCCCCTCCCTTTTTAAGGGGGGACAGTACCCAGAGAAAAAACAATTCTACAAAAAACATTGATTTTGAAAAATTACATATTTACATTCATCTACATCCAGAGAGTATTCCCAGAAATATTTACTAGTTTACACTGCATAGTTTATTTTTTATAAATTATTTTCTGTCCACCGAAGCTAAAGAAAAGGTAGGGTTTGGAGCACTTTGAACACATTTTTCTCCGTTCCACTTTTTGTTATAAATTCCATTTTAGTCAATCTATCGTTTGATAATGGGAGGCTTGTTTTTCACTTTTCCTGACTAAAATTTAATAAGGAATGCGCCTATGGAGTTTGTTTTTCACTTTACGGATGTCTTTTATAAAAGATGTTGACATTTTGTCGGAGACACAGGACCAATTTTGCAGAAGTGAAAATTGATAGAAATCAATGACTTTCTACAAAACACTTTCCTTAGGCGCACATCCTAGGCATTCTGCTACATATCTAGCGAATAAAAATCTTGAATATTGTGATAGTTTTCCGACGATAGATTAACTAAACAATGTAGGGGTGTTGCTGATAGAAGCTGCCCTAATTTCCTTCCCAATGAACCGACAGACCTGAAAGTTTGTCATACACCCTCTAATATGACCACCAGCCTACCCTGTAAATTTTATTCATTTTAAGCCAAGGGTTCAAAAGTTGACCCTCCCAGGGGGTGTATCCCCTTAATGTAACACCCATTAACTGTTGACTTTGAGAAACCTGTGTGCCTTAACTGAGCTGGAAGCAAACTAATTCGGTGAAATAACCCAACAAAACGACGACAGCAAGTTTGCTTCAGAACTTGAGCATTACATTGCGATCCTCGAACAAAACGCTGCACACGCAGTCTGTTGCTATGTGACTACAGTGAACTCCTATAGCGAGCTCAGGAGTCAGGAGTAACCGTTGCGTTATGGTGACCTAAGTATTGTGCACAAATAAAATGCAAGGCGCCTTAGCAAGCCCAATTAATCTTCCAGGAAAGTTCCAAGAAACTTCTTTGATAGACAACAGCGATCAAGCACGAAATGTGCTCTACGGCCATATACACCTTTCGAAAAAACGCTCCTAGGCCACCGCCATGTTGCTGATGCGGCTGGTGCGACTCTTGCGCCCTGAAATTTTCTGCCACTCTCTTGGACTTTTGAAACTCTCTCAGCGCGATTCTCTGCCTATATTTTGCGGTTTTGCATTCAACGTTTTTCTGACCCTTTTAAAAGCTTCCACTTAATTTTTCTGATGCATGCTACATACCCTTTCTGTGTTATCTTCCGCTGTGAGAAATGGGGCTTGTAAATGCCTGGGGGCCATTCAAGTGTTTCTGCTTGACATTCACAGAAAACGAAAGAGGGGAAGGACGTCGAATGGCCCTGACGCGAATTTGCGAACAATGACAACTGTTCTCCCCCCTCTCAGAGATAATCCGTGTAGAGTCCTTCTCAGTCATAGTCATAAATAGTTCTTCCAGTCAGTCGTGCCCGTGCCTTTGCCTTGGTGCTGGTGTGAAGAAAAGAAGCTTTCCCCAAAACATGCCCCAAAATGAGATCATCTTGGATTCCGTCCGACCGTCAAGATGCGACTGTCGTCGACTGTGACTGTTATTTGATATCTTTCTCAAATAAATTCTTTTCAGATAATGCTGCATCGTGTGGTACATATAATATATTGTTTGAATGCTGTCCATTTGTAAACACGTTATTTTGCGAGCGTGAAAAATGCATGCCTTTCAGCTATCTTCTCTTAGTAAATTATTTTCGACAGCTAAGCGCTTTGTCGTTTGACACGCGGCTATTGAGCGGCGCCGTCAAAACTTATCGTAAAAAAAAAACACATTCTACTGTAAAATCTCGAGAGATTCCCCACCCCCGAAAGATAGCCCACCACTATTTTTGGCTTGATTTGCTATATTTTGTTCTAAACACCAAAAGATAGCCCACTCCTAGTAATAGTATAGTGTTGGGATCAATGATGGCCTAGGCGTAAATGCAGCTAGCTAGCTATGGCAGTATATAAGGCAAACGTTGCTGACTGGGAAGTACAATCATCTTTGCTTGATTGCCACTCGCCACCATAACAAGGTTGAAAGGAACACAATTCCTAAAAATAGCAATTTTTAAAAATTTTTCTTGATTGTACATCGAAAGTTAGCCCACTCCGTATTTTCCCCCGATTTGCTCTTGATGTTAGGTGGGCTATCTCTCGGGATTTTACGGTAGTTGCAATCGTTCTGTCACGTGTGCACCCAACAAAAATAGTTGAGTTATTTTTTTGCTTTTTTGTTTTTTCAATTGTGATACAATGCTTTCTCAATGTCCTCGGGAAACTCCATACGCCATGAAAGACAAAATACAGAAGGAAAAGACGAGAATTCAGCCGCCAGCAGTGTTTGAAATTGTGCCTACACAGGCTGCGCCTATCGAAAGTACAGTCCACCCGGTTAGGGTTAGCGGAGACGACGGTGAGAGTCTAGGCTCAAACCCAATGACTGGGCTCGAAAACGGTTTGTAGCCCCTGGGGTTGAGTGTTTCTTAGAAAGGTGTATATCCCCTGGCTTTGCAAACACTTCACCGATTCATGTTAGAACGAGGTTTGATAGTCGATCGTGGACTCCTGGTGTTCGAATTCATGGAACTAGGAAGCACAACCCAAAAATCATCAGAGATCAGTGACAGAACCATTTGAACAATGCGGAGAGATATCTTTGCTACATTTTTCACTGCACTGGAATTCATTTCTACAATATGTACTTACTAGATCCGCCCATTATTATAACTGGGAAAATTTTCTAGTTCTTGGTGGGCTCCATGGCCTTCTCTGCGGCATCTAGAAGTTTGGAGCCAGCCAGGTCCTGGCCACAAGCAATAGTCAGTCCCTCTCATCCATTTTAATGGCACCACACTTGCTACATCCTTTTCTGTGTAGAACCTCACGACATAGTAGTTCTTTTTAAGAACCCTGCAGCGAAATAAGCATCAAATTACTAGTTTGACCACATGAAAGCACATCAGTATATGAAGCACTCTTTTGGTGGGGGCACATTACGAGTAAAAAAAACACAAGCCAGGCTATGACATTTTAAGTTCAAGATTCCCCGGTTCGAATGACAAATGTTTAGCTTTAAACCTGCAGTGGAGCTAAATGCAGGTAGAGACACATGTGAGCAAAATGCTAGCAAAGTCGCGCTGATGGGCAACATTACCGTAGCAACCGCCACTGGCATCATCACCGGGCAGTTAAATGATGTCACGCCACTCTCATCCAAAAAGATAAATTTTTGTTGTGCCGCACTGAGATGGCCAGCGAAAAATTGTGCCCATGTGTTGACGGGTGGATTGGACGGTGGCGAAATTGCGTGGATGTTCGCATTTTTATGTTACGGAACTCACCGGGCTCAAACGCTTGAAGCTTACTTCACCTCTGCCACGGGTTGTCCCGGTTTTGCACCAGAGCCATAGATAGGGAAGAGTTTGGCCAAGAGGCGTGGCCCATTTGACAGCTCGTCAGCCACGTCCCTAACACGTCACGCTAGCGTCGTGGGCACGCCCCACTCTGCCATTTTTGTTTTTACCCGCGCCGGACGACTACGCTCGTATGCGCTGCTTTCGGCGACTGACAATGTATGGTCGTTTTGATTTCTGCTTTTGTCAGTGTTTAACGGCATTTAATCTGTGCGGTGTTTATGCTAGAGCCATGTTTAATCGGTTCCACGTTAACCTTGCTTATTCTCCGCCTTTACGTGCAGTGACTCTGCCCGGTTCATAAAAATTGCTTACGCTCGGTCAGACTCTGTGCTCGGTGTGTCGCGAAATTTCCACTGGAATAAAACGCTCGTTGTTTACAGCTCTAGTTGAGACCGTTCATATCTGTTGGTTTTGACGTCGGGGTACGACAACTTAAATTTCTGACGCAGTTGACAAGTTCTTGGCAAAATATTCGCGTCAGCGAGACCCGACGTGCAATCGCGCGTCAGCGACATGAGATATGTGAGGTGCGCTCGCGTTTGCTACGAAATCTACGAAACGTGCCTCTACAAAACTATGAGTGATTGTAAACTAAAATTTGAAAGAGAGCTAAAGCTATTCGCCCAAGATGGTTATTTGCAACCAAGCTTCTGGGCAGGATTTCTTCGCGATATGTGCGAAATGGCATGTGTAGCTTAGAGCTATATCTTTAAATGAGATGATCACGTCATGCATACGTTTTTCTTGCTTCAAACGGGGGCTTTCAGCAATGACAGATATAGTTGTATGCAACGTTTTGAGTGGCAAGCAACAATACAAATGTGTCGTGCCTGGGCATTAGAGAACGCTAGTTTAATTTAGCTCGGTCTAGATACAAAAACCTGGCTTTTTTATACATCAAATACCATTTATTTTAAACTGTCAAAACATTCTCAAATGCAATCCGATCCTAAATAGACGTTCCAGTTCATCTGCCCAAAACCAGCCCAGTACTTCCCCAAGTGGCATGTTTAATAAGCAACCTATGCTCGAACTTTGTGATCGACTAAATCCGACGCGGTGCAGCCATTAACATGCTGGATGAGCACTTCTTTGCGCTCCTTTTCTCAACTGCCTTCAGGGTGCTGTCCTTCACATAAAATCGAATCCTGGCCCTGCTAAAACGCCTGATAAGCTTTTCTTTGATTTCATGGCATTCTGGTAAGTTGATTTTCCTGCAGGGGGCCTTCATTGCAGTAGACAGTGTTGTCCAGATATTCTCTTGGTGGATCAGATTTTCAAACTCTCCCTCGTAGACGCCTTCACACTTCCGAAGCATTTCTGCCACACTCCGAAACACGAGTAAGGGCCCCTGGTTTGTAGTCTTTTATATCTTGTAGCTGATTGTACTCCGGCTTGGAGCTCTCTTCACTTTGTACTGCTACTGCACAAACATCACATGTAACATCGTTCTTCAAAACCCGTAAAACGATACACCCAGCAAAGTAAACAAATGCATTCTTGTCTGCAAGCTCCACTGCAGGCATTTCAGATTCTTCCTGAAGTTCTTGTGCATCCTAGCACTCTTGCAAGTTGTCTATGGGCTGGGAGTCAGTCAAATCTGCAAGGTAAAACGCTCAATCGTCATATTTCTTAAGAGCTTGAGCTAACATCTTTCAGGTACTGAGACAGAGTGATTATCCAAATCAATGCTATTGACAATTATTTATAAATTCGTACCGTGTGTAATCGCATCTGTAGAAAAATCCCTATTTACATAGGGAGTTTTGGAATATATGAAAACATTCTTACCTCAAAAAGTCGGGAACCTGTAGTCGGCGTCCACTTGTCGCGCTTTGTTTTTATTAGCCAGACTTTCCGTTGTTTTTTTCTTTCGGAATAATAAACAAGCAAAAGCCGTCATGGCTGCTGTTAGAGCACCCAACGGCACAGCAACAAACCATTTTCGTCTTGGATGTGATAATAAAAGCTCAGCAAATCAAGGCAGCCGGTAAACCCCCAGTGTAGCCTACGCGCGCATACGGGGAATAAGAACAAAAATGGTGGAGAGGAGCGTGTCATGTGCAGCGAGTTTGTCGTTGCCACGTGGTTGCTACGGCCAACGTCAACGCCAGTGGGAGGAGTCAAGGGTCCGCCTGGGTTCACCGAGGACAATAGACAGCCAAACTCTTTCCCTATCTATGGCTCTGTATTGCACTGCCTCTGAGTGCCACCTCGCGGGCGCCCTCCTCTGACGGAGCTGGTAGGGTGCCAGCAGACGACGCGCTATGTCAAACGCATGGATTGGCTATGTTAGTTTGCAACTACTATGCCTATTAAAAATGGGTTATTTCTTAAAAACTTGCTTATGACGTTTGTGTGAGTGATCTTTCTAATAAATAACAGCACCTCGAAGTTGCTCTTTATATAAAAAAAAAAAAAAGAAACTAAAATGTTCAAAAACAAGCATGGAGCCTCACATTACAACTTGCGTGGCATGCGTCTGGGATATTCACAGCCTCTCTAATTCTTGCTATTTCGGACCTGTGGAGGCTACTGTTGAAAGACGTTTTGCATTAACCAAAGTAAATAATGTGCTGTCTTAGCTGTGCATGCATGCACAGTTGTTTTGCAAAGCTTGGCACACTTGTTTTAGCTACATTGAGCTTGCCAATACCAACGCTTCTATACAAAAGCGACTCGACAGTTGCAACTGACACTTGGCTTATCCCGCATAAAATATGTGCCAAAGAAGTGGGCCACACCGCGACTTTTCGTCAGGTGGCGTGCAGAGTCTGCCAGGCCGAAGTGGCAAAAAGCGTCCCGCAAATCGACTTTCGTAAAAAAGGGCAGAGATGGTGGGGGCAGATCTGCAGGGCGATGGGGAGAGGTGGAATCTTAAACTTTGGGGTCGGCGTCAAGTGGCTACTGTCCAAAATGAACCACGAGGCGGTGGGGGAGTTGGGGACCACCTGGTCAAGTACAGGAAGGGGCTGCGACTTGTTGGCTCGATGATGCCGGCATAAAGCATGGACGCGTCACGGAGGACGGGGAGCTGGGAATTGCGGGTGGGCTCTGTGCAGTCGTCGTTAGCGAGAACACTGCTTCTGCTGCTGTCATGGTACAAGTCCTTGACCAGCTGTTTGAAGGTGTTGCCAGCCCTCTGCACACTGCTTCCAGAATGGCATTGTGGGGGATGCTGCTAAATGTATTGCTGAGGTCCAGAAAGGACACACAAGAATCCTTACCCATTGTGCATGCCTCATCTAGGTACCTTTGCAATATTCAACAATCTGGCACCTCATAATAAGGGCAGAAACCTTTCTGCACCCTGCTCAGGATCTTGTGCTCCAGCAACTAGGTCTGGACGGTTTGCCAGCACCTCCGAGTGGAGCTTGCCGCCGGTCTTTTGCAAGAGTGAGAGCGAACACTGAACGGTGATGTCACTTGCGTTTCCCTTTGTGGAGACAAGTATTGTGTGAAACTTCTGCAACGGGTCTGGAAGGGCCCTCTACTGGTGGCAGATGTTAAATGCCGCCGTGAGGGAACGACATCTGGGGTCGACGGCCAATCAGTGGTGCCAGGTGAACCTATCACCCCAGGATGGCGTGTTCTCACAATGGCGAGCCTTCTTCAGCACTTCACTCTCGGTCATGGGGTTGATTGATGGCACATCACCAGCTGGCTACCACTCTATGAAGAGGCTAGGGGTGTTGTGCAAATTTTATTTTAAGTTGTATGCATAATTTGTCTATGAAGATACAATTGTGGTCATATTTCTGACAGTGCAAGTCTTTCTATTTTAAAGATGGGGGTGAACTATCATTGGAGTTACAAAACAAACCCCATATTTTCTTTTATTGTATATTAGCATGGAAGGTTATTTGCATATCTAGAGAAACGCAGCCTGTCGCGTAAATTACAGTTGTACCACTTGTGGTCTAATATTGTTTTGCCCTAACATGTTCTCCCTCCATGATAATTTATTTCACTGTGCGTGGTTGCGGGGATGCTCAGCGCGCCCTTTGGAGTGCGCCGGACGTATAGAACAATCTGTCCACAGCTCCAGAGGAAGCGGGAACACCCATGCAGATCACTGCCAACTGTGCCAGCTTAGGGTAATTGCTTTCATTTTTTGTGCAAAACGCTAAGATTCCATCGTTGGTGTACCCGGTGTTCAGGTATGCATCGAGCTCCGATTGTTCTTCTACTTCGACTGGGCTAACAAGATCCAGGAGCTGGAACATATCGTGCGCATCCCACAGCGTGGGAGGTGCATCAGGAGGCCGCGATGGCGTGCCACTGGTTTCAGCAACTGGTTCGGTGTCGTCACCGGCATCGTAGGAGAGAGAACAATGTCCCGGTAAGCTATAAAAATATGACTCTCTACTGCACTGTCGTGTGTTTTGAGACGAGTAGAGTCAACACCACAAATGATAATAATAATAATAAATGGCATGTGTAGCTGCAGAAAGTTAGATTGTGGGTTGGTCAAAGCCTGCAACGAGTTGTGGGACGAGACCAAGCATTCAAAAAATAATATTTATTAAGCAAAAGTATGCCCCATTACAAAAATTAGGTCTGCCTAAGCTAAAGTAAAGCTTGTGTGGCGCGACTTGGCAGCGGAGGCACATCTGACATTAAGAAAGCTGCGAGCCTGTTCACCCGAATTGTGGCATTGCCACACCATGACTGAGTGCAGCAACAGATGAGACCCAAATGCTGCGTCGGCATTTGGCTCTCGTGTTCAATTAGAGCCTTAGCGGATGCTGGGTGCCCATTCGCTGGTTCCGCGGTGCCTTAGTGTGATGATGTCTTGCGAAGAAAGAGAGGGCACAGAAGACGCTTTGATAACTGCAGGTGGTTTTGGTTAGGTTAGGGGGTACCGTACCGCAAGAGGGGTACCGTGATGGCACTGAGTGCGCCACAAGAGACTTAGCTTGTGGTTTACAACGGCGAGTGGTACACTAGCAAATGACGGCCACCCGTGAAAATAAAGAGCAGAGCCCACGCGGGCCTGCGGAAAAGACGAGGGTCTTACATGAGGAGGTGGTGTCCGGCGGGGCCGAGGGCACGGGAGCCCCGGAAGGAAAGAGATGTTAGGCGTGGTGAACTTCGAAACATGTACTGTTTATGTAATGGTAAACAACATCGGGGTCAAGTGCCCCAGGGCCATTACTCTGAAGGCACGGGCCCAATGGTGGCTAGTGGTGCCACCTGGCTACAGTAGATCCCTGTGGCAGTTAATGGTGCCATCTATGTAGTGTGGAAACTTAATTGAGAGAAATTGAAATACAACATGTTTCCTTTCCTTAAAAAAAATTAAACCCATATTTTTCCCTTTCTTGCAGTTTAACACACATGACATCTCATAAGGCCAAAGCCTTAAGGGCAGAATAAAACAATAATTGGACAAAAGAAATTGGGCAGAACACTGGGCAAGTAGCCAGTTACACACTTCTTACTGCATGTTACGAGAAAGACAAACCAAACACTTCACATAAAAAATGGTTGTCGACATGTAAAACACTGAAAATAGGCATGTCTTCTGAAATGCAGTTGTCACCACAAAAAAAATGTCACTGAGGTGGGCT
The DNA here is from genome assembly GCA_013358835.2 of Ixodes persulcatus. NCBI lineage: Eukaryota > Metazoa > Arthropoda > Arachnida > Ixodida > Ixodidae > Ixodes > Ixodes persulcatus. Next base: position 40,687 of record JABSTQ010002309.1, on the reverse strand, counting down.
ATGAGTAGTGTCTATTGTTTCACCTATACACTTGTCGAAATTAACCTAAGAGTTCCTTTAGTGTTACCACATAGTCTTTAAATCGTCCCGGCAGTCGCCGAGTTCGAGGCGGGCGACTCTCTTGGCGGGGAGTAGATGTGTCTGGACCCTGGGTCTGGGTCTCTGGAGGATCCAACCTGTATGTCGGCTCACTGAGTGTTGCCGGCGGCACTCCAACAGGGAACGGCACTGGCACTGGTAATGGTGCACCGTCAAAGGAGGTGCTAGAAGTTGCACCTTCAGTAGCAGTCTTTGTGCAGCTGGCATCTGACCAGCTGGCGTCTGACCAGCTGTTGTCTGCCGACGTCCGAGACAGGTTCTGCTCGGGTGACTGAGCATTCTCCTCAGGAAGAAAAGCGGAGTCCTCAGAACTCAGGCCAGAGTCTAGACGTTGACCCTCGGGGTCTGGATTGGTGGTGTCCGGGCTGGCCGGACCAGGAACAGGAGGCTCTGGGTGAGCCGGCAAAAGTGCAGGCGGAACAAGTGGAGGAAAAAGGGGGGGGGGGTCCAGGGGGAACAAATCCTCCCGAAACCAAGATGCTCTGGTTGCTGAAGGTTGAAGGGTTGTGTGAGTTAACTTGGAAGCATGTCAGGTGGATCTATCGTCCAGCCGGTATGTAGCTGGACCCACTTGGTCTTGGATCTTCTGAGGAGAAGCATACTTCATCTGTAACTTTCCTCTGTGACGAGGTTTGTTGACCTTAATGGTCTGTCCAGGAATGAAAGTAGGTCGCTTGACAGCACGTCTTCTGTCTGAGTACATCTGCATGCGTTCTTGGTATCTCTTGACTGTGTGTGGAAGCCTCTCTTGGACTATGGACCTTGGAAGTTGGGGTAGGGGGGTTGGACGCCCCGAAAGATGAAGACGGTTGCGATGGTCCCTGCCGTAAAGCAAGAACGCAGGAGTCTCTCCTGTCGCAGCTGGTACACTCTCAAGTATTTCGTGACGGCTTCTCGGAGGTTTTGTTGCTGTACGACAGCCAACTGAATGGTGGACTTCAAGACGTGGTTGAAGCGTCCCACCTGTCCATTCACTTGAGGATGGTGCAGGGATGCCCTTAGTCTTCAAGAATTCTGTGAATTCTTGAGGACTTGAGATGATGAGTCTTCAAGAATTCTGTGAATTCTTGAAGACTTGAGATCAACTGGAGGCTGTTGTCGTTGACTATTTCTTCCGGCAACCCCTCTCGTGCAAATACCAACTTCAGGAAGTCGATTACAGACACAGTTGTGACGTTGTGGACACTCATGACCTCCAGCCACTTGCTGTGGTAGTCCACAAGAGATATGAAGAAACGTTTGTTGTGCGGAGCGCGTTTGAACGGACCAACGATGTCCATACCTAACTTGTCCAAGGACGAGATGAAAAATCGACTGGCTGTAGAGGTGCTCAGTATGTCTTCGCAGGTTTGTCCATAGACTGACAGATGGTGCAGTGTTGTACATATTGTTTGATTTGTAGAGATACTTGAGGCCACCAGTAGAGTTCTTTGATGAGGCCTGTGGTCCTCGTGATCCCTTGATGTGTTTCGTGCGCTATCTCGATGACCTGGTCACGCAGACTGGTGTGCACGATGATCTTTTCTGCTTGAAACGGCAACCCATCCACCTCTGACAGCTGTTCTCGGACTGGGAAGTAGGGCTTGAGCCCTGGAGGCAGCTTGTCTTCAGCTGGCCATGTCGACGAGATGTACTGCATGACATGCGGCAGAATGGGGGCCACGAGCTGTTTCATCTTGGAAGTCGCGCTGGTTCAGTGAGGCGCAGACAATGGAGACAACTTCTTCTGGAAACTTTGTGCCATTTTTGGTGTCCTTGACAGGCAGACGGGACAGTGACTGAAAAATTCCGGACTTAGCGGTTTTTGAATGATGGCTAGAGAAGGGGAGGACAGGTTTCTGGGAGCGCTGTTAAAAAGACCAGCATAGGCCGTGAGACGAGTGGGTTAGTCGAAGATCGAGAAATTGGAGACCATCCTGAGTAGGGTCTTCCCTTTTGAAGGTGAGGCCGTTGGCGTTAGTTTGGAAAGCCTGAAGGCTGGGAGCATCTGAGTTGGAGATGGGATGAAGAATGAGGTAGTCGTCCACGTACCGGAAGATCTTACATTCATTACCCGAGCAAGCAAGATGCCCCTGCACCGCGCGATCCACGAAAGAGATAAATCTCGCTGAGGATCGGCGCGAGGCAGGAACCGATATACACGCCCGACCTCTGAATGAAAACCCTTCCCTCGTGCTCAACCAGAGTGGAGCTCAGGTAGAGCCGGAGGAGATTGAGGAAGCCTCCGACCGGGATTCCGGACGTGTTTTGGAACCTCGTCATTCCATGCAGGTTGATGGCCTCGGACACACAGCTCAGAAGAATTTTGAGGTCGAGATTGTAAAACATGTCCTCGACATCCAGCGAGACCATGTTGTGGTCCTGATTGGAGCGCAAAGGTCGGATAAAATCAATCACCTCAAGGGAGCCCTTAACGCGGATGGAGTGGGGAAGATCAATGGAGGAAAGGTGCCTTTGTAGGAAGAGGGCGAGAGGTTTCTGCCAGCACCCCCCTCAGAGATTATGCTTCGAAGGGGAATGTCTGGCTTGTTTATTTTTGCCGTGAAAAAGATGGAAAGGTACTGTTTTGAGGGTGCAGAAATTAGCGTTTTTAAGGAAGAGAGGCTGAGAGAATCACAAACAGATTTGACTTCGGACCGGAGAGCACCCGATGGGCGCTTTTTTAGGGGGCCAAAGTTCTTTTTTAGTGCCTCATCTACTTTCTCTCCGAATGTTTCCCTGTTCAATAGACAAATCGGCCCACCTTGTCCGCCTCCAAAAGCACCAGGTCGGATCGGCGGAGCTCCTCCACGACGCGTGTCACCTCCGAGCGCACCAGTGCACTCGCGCCGCCGTGATGGCAAACCTGGCCGGCCGCCGCCCCGACTAAGTCCTGTCGGTCACTCTCTGGGACCCTCGCCGCAATCTCGCAGACGGAGGCCAGCTGGTAAGCTCTTGATGGCGCAGGCGGCGCAAACTTGGGGCCTTTTGACAGAAGGGCAGTTGCCTCTGCTGACAAATCGGTGTCTGACAGATTGATGAAGGGATCCAGACTTGCCTTGCGGCTGGAGGTAGAACCCGCGAGGATGCCCTGGAGCACGCGTCTCCACCATGTCTCCAGGAGGAGCTCCGAAGACTTCCGCAGAAAAACGAAGGCGGGGTGCGTGCCGAAGCAGGTGTCCTGGTGCCTCCATCGCTCAATATTTTAGTCACTGTGGATGTAACCAATGTTAATGTCTAAGCCAGCCTTTATAGTTAATTTGTGCGACAAGCATTGCATCACACAGCATCCCTAAATAAACTCAAGGACCACTTACGCAACACGACGGTGCGCAGGTTCTGGAGATCTTCAAGGTCTTGTTTCTTCCCCCCGGACTCACACCAGCTCATCTTTAGGGCAAGGTCGTGCTTGATGAGGGCACAGAGGACCCGACGTGTAGTGTCCTTTTCATCGTTGCCTCCAATGAGGGCTAGGTGCTGGACCTGTACGAAACACAACCACCATGAGACCCAAATTCAGACAAATCTATATGAAACGAAAAAGCCATATCAAGGTATAATGTCATACATCGCCCAGAAGCTGTCAATTTATGATAGGGGGCCGTACCAAATAGCCAGTCAAAAATCCCCAAAATACGTTTGTTAGCCAACCTGTCAGATTTATTACCCAAAGAATCCCCTTGGCTGGCTACTCTGTTTCAAGAGTGGATAGAGGATCAAAAACAAAATATCCACAGGAGAAAAGAAAAGTCATACACATAAGTCATACACATAAGTAGTTCGGCATTCAAATGAAACGTCGGACATGTTACAGCATAGGAAAACCTTTTTCAACAATATGTCTCAGCACATTTAAAGGGTCCACAGAGACTCCGAACACAATAGCTAAAGGGCTTTCAAAACCATGTCCAAACATTTCCAAGGACATATGTATATGACAAAGTTTAATACAAAACATTTTCAAAATTTTTATTTTCCTTGCACACAACAAAAAAGGTGTATTATTTTAAAGAGGCTCCAGGAGACTACACAATTTCTCATGATTTCTGTCTGGTATGATTGACCGCTGAAAATGAATGCGTATATAGTAAACCTCAAAGCACATTGATTATACAGGTAAAGTTGGCCTGCTATCTAATGTTCATAACTCACACCCTTGTTTTGGCAGCTTTTTTATCTTGGACTAGACAGCTTCAAATATACTGCCTTTTCTAACATTTTGTATGGCTTTATATATGCATCTTATTTTATTGGACATTATAAACCAGGGGTAGCCGTTGTGGACATTTGTGAAGAGCCATAAAAAAGGAACCATTTCAAGAGTCGCAGCAAAAAGGTAAAAAGGTGGCATGATACTTGTTTGGTTTCTTTCACCTCACTTATAGCCACAGCGAGTTCCAGTCATAAAGCAGCTGCTCATCACCTTTCTTTGTTACATGTCCCCATTTGTGAAACAAGCACCTTGAAGTTGGGCTGCGCTGCCCTTTATTTTATGCCTCTTTCCTTGTGGTCTTGGGGACGGAGCGAATTGACATACCAGGGAGCTGCGAGCCACACCTGTACCCGTAAAGAGCCACAGGCAGCTCACCAGCTGAAATGTGGCCACCGCTGTTCTGTGTTGCCATCTCAAAAGTCAAAAACCCGTAAAATAAATCCCGTAAAACTGCGAGATTTCAGGTGCAGACCAAAAATGACTTTTTAACTGAATTTACTGCTACAGAAGAACCCCGATTACGCGTCCCCGGCTCATGCGACGTGCCACATTTTACGACGATTTGGTGCAGCCACGGCCGCTCCGAGTTTCAAAGTTTAGAATCCTAAACTAGTATTGAAGTTTAAAATCCTATAGCCTCCATTTCTTTCTTTTTTTTTTTTATGCATGTGCATAGTGTACTGGGCCCATTCCATATGGCAGACTTGAAAAACAATATCATAGATTCATGCACGAATCTGTTCGAAGCATGTCTCAAGGTTTGCCATAGGGTGTGTTCAGATAAGGACGGTCATGATGGTGTCATGCCTATTTTTTTGTTTTCAGTCATATTTTTATATGAGGTTGCAAAATCTGCCCACACAACGGAACAGACCTTACTTTTGCAAGATTGTTCCTTGTATTTGTGAGAAAAATCTGATTCGAGAGAAGGTTGAAAACCGATTTTCCCAACTTGCTCGATAACGCAACTATAAAAGGCTGGAGGAATAAAGAGTGTAGCTTTCTACACAGTCATATTTTTCACGTTTAATGCACGCATACTTTACTGCCAGAATTTGTTAAAGTTCACTTCTGTCGGCATATATTTCATGCGACATAAAATGCCAAACGTTGCTTCTCGAGCAAATCTTGCGTAATGAGGCATTTTTCGGTTAATTTTTACGTCGCTTTAAATTTATATACTAAAGCTGAAACTTTTTGTGTCGAGTGTTTTATGCTTTGTGAACTTTTAACAAATTAATTATCGTTCTACTGTTGAAAGTGTTTTCTGCATTGCGCCCTGAAATTTTGTGGAAATGGAAAAAGTCATAATTTTGCGATTTCTGTGTGGCAATTTATAGAAATAATCATTCTAAATTTTCTTTACATTTTACCCGATGGGCCCTTGATGACCGGTAATTACAAATCTGGAGACATGTTGCATTATTTCGTTTTAAAACATGAAAATAAATGCGTATCTAGGTCGTGGTCGCATGAATTACCGCTGGGGCGTTCTGTCTTAACGACTAGTGGTACACAAGCGGCGCATGCCACAGTAACCATACTTGGTCATATTAATGCCCAGGCACCACAAAGCACTCTAAATATAGCACATGAACTTGGTTTCATCGCTGATGTGGCTGATATTGCCAATGAAAACTGATTGTTGCGGCGCGTCTGATCCATATTAGGGTGTTATACTTGACTGGTTAGATGTCCATTGCCTACCATTTGAAATTAGTACTTTAATATTAGTACCTGGCTGACAAAATGATTTGATTCGTATTTCTGGGCATCGCTCAAAAACTTGCTGACAGAATAGTTCGATTCATTTTTCTAGGCATCGCTTGGAACAAGCGACATTGCGAAAGCTTCTGCCCCAAGCGATGGTGGGCGTGTCTAGGGCGGAACGATAATAGCTTACATCTCGAAAAACAATGGCGAATGAGTGGAAATCAAGGTTGAGTTTGAGGGGATTTAGGTAGCGTAAGCGGTTCAGCGTCGAAGGCAACAGACAAATGTGCGCTCGGGTGCTACTCAAGTCGCTCCAACAGGATCTCTTGGGACGGCTCATCCGCAATCAGAAAAGTCATGATCTATGACTGGGTCAAGGGGTGCAAGAGAGTTATCGATCTGGGGAAATATTTTTAGGAAATTCCAATAGGGTCATAGAGTGCAAAAGCCTGCAGATGTTTATTTGCAATTAGAACGCTCTTGGTGTGAATCAGCCAGCGCCGCCACCTAATGCCGTAAGCCGTCGCACGTGCACAGGTTCATGGTTCACTATAAACAGAAAATAAAGAAAACTGCTGATCAGTCGACCGGCCTACACCGCGGTGAGGTCTTGCCGTGTACTTCTCGTAAAGCCGAAAGATAGCGATAAGGCTGTCTGAGTCCCGCACATATAGTGAAACATCGTCCGCGTAGGCTGATACCCTCAAGGATCCAGAGCCAGGGAGAGAAAACCGCGCACCGAGGGATGGTCGTTGATCCGCCGCAGCAGGGGGTCCAAGCAAAGCACAAAAAGTAAGGGAGACAATGTGCAGCCCTGATGCACACCTCATGCCACTGAGAAGCATGGTGCGACCCGACCGTTAATGACAAGGTCACTGATCAGGTCGGCGGAGAGAACTTCGAAGATGCGGACGATATCAGCCAGAGAGCCAAACGCCGGCCAGAAGGTGGAAAAGAGAAAATTTTGTTCTAGGCGATCAAACGCCTTGTCCTGGTTGAGTGAAACGAATGCTCCTCGTAGGGTGCGTGATGTGGTGTACTGGAACACGTCGCGGATAAGGGATAGTGACGAAAAGATAGTCCGCCCAGGGACGGAGCAAGTCTGGTACGGGCTGACGAGCCCCGGCAAGATGTCGTGGATACGCTGGACGAGGACTGTGGCCAGGATATTGTAGTCCGTGTGAAGAAGCGGGATGGGGCGCCAAGGGTTGGGTGTCGAGCGATCCCCACTTTCCTTGGGGAGTTGGACAATGCGGTTACGTCGGAAAGAGTCCAGAACGCCGCCGCCGCGGAGGAACGGGTTAAAAAAAGCGACAAGCGCCACTTCTATTTGAGGCCAAACTTTCGATAAAATTCTGTGGGCAGGCTGTCCGTGCCCGGTGAAGAGCCAGACGTCATTCACCTTAGGTCCTCGGATGCCTCCTGGAGTGTGAGTGGACGAGTGAGGGTGTCTCGCTCGGGTTTTAGTTCAAGGGGGAGTGCGCCACAAAAAGAAAGGACTGGGGAATACAACGAGCCGTCGAGGGGATCCCTATGAGACTTGGACAAAGCCGAAAACTCCATAAAAGACCCGCTATATTTCTCCGGGCAACGACGACTCAGCACCGTTGGCCAGCGTGATGGACGGAATGTGGCACTGCATGTTGCCGCCCGAGCGAGCCATTTGAAGGTAACGAAGAACCTCCATGTCAGACACCGGATGGTTGTCGACGGGCTGCAGCGCCGCTATGCCCGGGTGCTCACGCAAAATGCTCGAGTACCGAGCCCGTAACGTGTCTAAATATTCTTGCATGAATGGTGTTGTGAAGCCACCTCGCTGAACTACGTCTATACGGCGGAGGACCTCTGCAAACCTGCCAGAGAGCTGGCGTTTGCTCCACTTACCCTCGCGTACACACAAGGTGCACCAAAGAACCTTCAGGCTGTCCCAGGTCTCAGGCTCTTGGCCCATGACGTGGAGCACCCCGACAAGGGCCCGGCGGAGTGACTGCACCGCGTCCTGATCGTGTAGGAGCGGCACATCCAGACGCCAAAGCATGCAATGAGCGTTGTCGGCGCCTGGGATGGCCTATGAGAGCAAGAGGTCCGAAACGTATCCTGCCGTCGAAGGGAATGAGTGAACCTCGCACCGCAAAATGTACGCGGTGACGGCGGCCGGGAAGTATGCGCGGTCCATGCGACTGCTCAAGGCAGCGCGAGACTACGTGGCGGCAAAGGTGGAGCCGTACAGCTCACAGCACACACTGCGTATATCAAACTGCCCGACAAGTTGCCGGAACTCCCAAGCGTTCCAGTTTCTCCGGCCCTGGCCCGGCCCGCGAACATCGCGGTAAGCGCCTAGAACACAGTTGAAATCCCCCAAAAGAAAAAAAAAGGGTTGGATTCGATGAAAAAAAAAAATCTTACTCTTGTAAAAAACTGTTCGACAAAAACATCTGAGCGGGCGCGTACACATTCATGGCGCGCAAGCGTTGCTGCCCAACAAAAAAATCAAACGCGAGCACGCGGCCTGCCTGATCGAAAATGCAAGAACACCCGCGACAAAGCGAGCGGCAAAGAATCGGCACGCCTACGCCTCGGCAGCGAGCATCACTAAAGGAAAAAAAACAAAAAAACAGTCGACATCAAAAAGATTGCGAATGGAGGCATTGAAAAAGTTGGTTTCTTGAAGAAAAACAATGTCCGCGTTAACCGAGCGTGCAAAATGCACGACCTCACGCTGCTTGTCTGGGCTGCGAAAGCCTTGAACATTGAGGGTGAGGATCTGCAGCAGCATGAAGAAAAAAAGATGCATATAGGCACCTAGAATAGGTCACTGTAGCCCTCCACGTCGGAGTCCTCCGGGCTGTCTGTGGGCACCAGGAATGCCAATCGGTATCATGACATGGGTGAAACATGAAAGCATGGAAATCAATGAAAGCTCGATAATAAGGTTTCAGTTAGTATGGGCTTATGAATTACAATAGTGATCCAAGGCTTGTCGAAATTTTTAAAAGGATAATCAGCTCAGAAGTCAGCACACCTGACAGCAGAGAGTTCTGTGTTGTCCGTTCAATCCGTTAGTTTTCTGCCATCTTGAGTTTCTAAATCAACTTTAGTCGCTTTTTACATACCAAGTGAGAGAAATTTAATGATACGTTTTTTATCAGCTGAGAGGGGATCCAAGGATTTGCAGTCAAAGTCGAATTCGGGGGTTTTACATTCCAAACCAACGACGGGCATCTGTCACACCCCAGCGGAGGTCTGACGATTAATCTGGACCACCTTGGAATGTTTTGACGTGCAACCGAAAGCACGATTACACCGCGCCTTCTCCGCAATAAGCCTCAGTCAGATTGCGGGCACCTCGGTCGGGATTCGAAACTGCGACCTGGACATCCGTAGGCCGGTGCTTTGCCTCGGTGCCACAGAGGCGGCTTAAGGCTTTGGAGTGTGATCATTATTTTCAACAATTTTGATTGCAAAGAACTTTTCGTTCTGTGCACACTGGATCTCGGAAAGGATACAATTGTCATTATTTGCATGTGTGAGGCTACAAATGCCTTTGATTGGAATGAGAGCAGAGCTTTATTCTCACAGCTATCCGAATTCAAAGACATATTTATGATAGCCTGCTAGCTTCAATATGCACAATGGAAGCATTTAATACTTTACAAATATTACAAGCAACACGTGGAAATAAAAAAGGTGTTAAGACCAATCTAAAGAAAAACATCAAATATATTGAAGGCTGAAACACTGAATGAGAAAATAGTGAGACTTTAGAAACATTCTGTTTGCTACAATCGGAATTTAGTTATTTCCCAGCCACCGGGCCATCATCCTATCTCTTGAAATAATATTTACATTGGAATGCTCCTGCCTGTATAGATCTCTAATCAGAGTGACACTTCACCCGCTCAATATTTTCCAAGAGTCTAGTCTGAGCTCCTTTTGTTCTAATGTTTGTAAATAACCGGATGTCATGTTATTGATGCCTGGTAAATCTCAGTGCTGACTTTTATTACCCTGCCTCTTTGTTGGTGGGCGGGCGACTTTGCATATGATATATAGGCAAGTATTTAGGAATCTTGCCTGCATCACTCGTTGATTTTGTTTGCCAATTAAATCAGGACTTGAATGCATTCCTGTAGATTAGAATTTGTTGTCAGGAAAGCAGGAGATAAGTATGAAAGATGTAAAATGTGTTTTAATGTGAAATACCAACTCTTTCAATGCCTATTTTATTTGGTTCCTGTTGACAGCTTTGCTTATGCCGTCCTTGGATACAAGAGCACAGTGTGATTTAAGCATACTTTTTTTTTTTGTAGCGGTAACAATTGAGTTGGACGAGCCTCTTCGTGTGACAATATTTGAGTTCGTTCCTGTTTGTCTTTGTGCCATGATCGAGTTGCTTATGTTAGTACCTTGTGTAAACCTTTTTCTCTTTGTGGTTGAGCTTACAACCTATGACCTCTGTTTAATCTTTAATAGTTTCATCTTGTGTGAGCCATTTAAAGGGCTTTTGTCCATGTGCAAATTTATTCTCAAGTTTCATTGTTGTGTGTGCTCCTGATTTGCTTAGTTTTCCCTGCACCCATCGCTTTCCAATCGAAGCATTGAAAATAAGGTAGAGGTGAACGCAGACATTATTAATATTTAAGGTGTATTTGCAAGGATTGTAATAAAGTGTACAATTGCAGAATGTATTGTATGCGTGATGTACCGCGTAATTTGGGATAATGCAGGATATATTCATTGAAGTGTTCGGTATCAATCGGTTGAGATGAGTCTTGTTTGGTTTGCGACCGCGCCTAGTCTGTTCTTTTCCAGGCATTTGATGTTTCTCCGTGGCTGGCTTTCCCCCGCTGGCGTCTCCGGTTGCATCTGCCCGCCGTTGCCTCGGCTCAATATATCGTGTTCGCTATGCGTGGCGAACACGAACATAATACACGGCAATATCTCCCCCTTAAAAAAAAAACGTCACGTTTTCACAGGTCCAGTTGCGTAGTTGGCTGGCGCGTCCGTGTTGATCTTCTGAGAAGAGGAGGGCTGCCCACCGTGTCTTGGTCACGTGTGCCATTAAGCGGTGTGGCAGGCGAGCTTGAAGTGCCTGCCTCCGGTGTTGCAGGATCGTCATGACTGTCTTGAATCGTGGTTGGAAAGTTGTTACTGAAAGTTGGAGACAGTGAACCATTTCACTGACTGATGCCGCGGGAAGGGGCGAAATGTTTTGACGTTTTTGCGCGCCTGAGTCTATCGTCTTGATTCAGAGATATTCCCTCTTCCTCCTTGGGTACATGTTTCAGCTCTTCAATGTGCCGTTCCCAGGTAGTTCTGTCGTTCGTGCAAATCTTATATGTTCGGTTTCCTAGATCTCGGAACCATTTTTTGCCGTTACTGTGGTCTCTTGTCCAGACATGGTCGTTCCGAGTTCTGATGCAGGTGTCGCTCGTTAGAGTTGGGCGAAGCGTGCTGGTTTGCCTGTTTTGATCGCACGACATCTGTTATTGATGGTCTGAGAAGATTGAACCTTCTGCGATATTTGTCTCCTGTCATCATTTTGGCGGGTGTTGAGCCAGTTGTCGTGTGCGGGGTCGTCCGCTATGCCACCAAGAAGTTACGCCATGCATCTTTTATTGTCACCCCTGACTTCAGGCTTGCGTTGACAGACTTCTTGAATGTTTCCATGAAGGTTTCTGCAACACTGTTCTTTGCGGGATAGTTCGGGGGTGAGAATGTCTGCTGCACTTCGTTTCTTGTCATGAAATCCCGGAACTCGATTGATCGAAATTGCTTGCCATTGTCTGTCACATCCTTTCTGGCAGTCCATATATTGCAAAGAGAGTTAAAAACACTAATGGTGGCTGCCGAAGTTGTCGGGGTCATGAGCAGTACCTCTGGCCATTTCGAATATGCACCAATGATCAGCAAGATATTCCTTCCTTGATGGTCGACATTGCAGCGCGCTCAAAGAACTGTCACTCAAGCTTTCACGCACAAAATGAACAAAACTCTCACACAACTCTCACTAACAACTTTGTTTTGCGTGATAAACTTTTGCTTTTACTTTAATTTGAGATGATTTTCAAATAGAAGAAGACGAAAAATAAAAAGGCAAAATTATTCTAACGTCTAGGCAAACTTCCGGCTAAATAATCAATGTATTTTTCTGATAATAATATACACGGCGTACTAACACATTTGTCCTCGAGTCGTATGATCTTCTCGGTTTTGATAATTTCTCTCGTTAATTGGTTGACACTTTTACCTAACACGGTGCTGTTGCTAAAATGTGCGACACACCCACAATCCCGACAGTGTATTCCTAACTGGATAGAGTTCGTGTCGACGATGTTGTTGCTGTATTCACGAAGACGGTCATTAGGGCACCACCCAGTTTGTCCTATGTATTGTATTCCGTAGGAAAGGGAAGTGAATAAACAACCCCTTCAACGCAAGGTACAAAGTTGGTTCTATGCTTCTTGCAGCACCAAATAGATCGATTTGAGGGTGCCTTAATGATCGCCTTCGTGAACACTGCAACAACATCGTCAACGCGAACTCTTGCCGCTTAAGGCCCTGTCACACTGAGGCAACAGTTGGACAACTCTATCCTGCAACACGAGGAAATCGTGTTGCCGGCGACCCTGTCACATCGCAGCAACAACAACTGTCGGCCAACATGTTGCTGCCGCCCGGCAAGTATGGTTAAGTGAAAGAAGACGGTACTAAAAGACCATGAAGATATTGTAATAAAGAAGGGGAAACGAGATTCGGCTATCATTAAACATAGGGCACTATCGAACTATCATAGATATGAAGTCGTTAGGGGTGTATGGAAGGGAGTCATGATTCCAGGGCTGTCATTTGGGAATGCGGTATTGTGTATGAGGTCAGAAATCCAGGCAGGTTTAGAGATCCAGCAAAGGAGTGTGGGTAGGCTGGCATTGGGGGCACATCGGAATATACCAAATGACGGAGTACAGGGGGATATGGGTTGGGCATCTTTCGAGAGTAGAGAAGCGATCAGTAAAGTAAAATTTTAACAAAGACTAGCTGAGATTGAGGATACACGGTGGGCAGCGAAAGTGTACAAGTATCTATATATGAAAAGTCTAAACACTAAGTGGACAAACCGAACCCGCAAGCTGAGATTTAAATACATTCAACGAGATGGAGCCGATCAGAGCGTATCAGTAGAAAAGGGAGTAAAGGAAACAGAGAGGAAATTGTGGGAAGAGAGAATGCAGGGGAAATCAGCTTTAACAATATACAGGGCACAAAAACAAGAAATAAAGAAGGAACAACTGTATGATAATTCAGTGGGGAGCTCTTTGCTGTTTGAAGCTAGAACGGGGGTGCTAAGAACGAAAACGTACAGGGCTACATTCCAGGAAGTAGACACTCTGTGCGACGTATGCAACCGCGAAAGGGAAATTGTAGAACATGTAATTTTAAGGTGCACGGGGCTTCGTCCCACCCTCTTGGGGGGGATGACTACGGATTTGGAGGGGGCACTGGGTTTTCGGACATAGATGGACGAATGGATAGGGAAAGAATTGCGGTAACTAAGAGGAGATTGGAAGATTGGTGGAGGAGATCTAGGGAAGGATAAAGAAAAAATACAGATACAAATAAGCAATAAATTCACTTGAAAATTGAGGGGGGGGTCTGTTATAACAAAATTCATACAAATTAAAAAAATGAAGGGATGACGAAATGTTAGGCTAGATGGCGCAAGCTGCCGCCCGATACAAAGGGTACAGCCATTACCATCCATCCATCCATCCACCGTGTTGTCCGATTTGTTGTTTGACAACCCTGTCACCGCGCTGACAGCGGAGACAATACGGGGAACACCCCGCCATCTTGTTTGCTTACCTTCATTCGTGTGCAGCGCGGCGTCGCTGGAAATGCGACTGCAAAGTGCTAGTGCGTTCGAAGGGCCGGAAATTACGACGGGACGGCATCAACCAGTGACTGTGATTAGAAAACTTGACGCGGGGAGAATTTTCCACTCTTTATTTTATCAACATGTTCTTAATTCATTCGCTGACAAAGCAGATAGCCCTAACCGAGGAAAGTGAGATCGCTGATATATGTTCGGGATTTACGCCATCCGGTATGAAGTGTTTCTGTCCGGTTCTTTCTTTTATGCTATTCACATTTTTACTGTAAAATTGAGTAAGCACCGACAGTACCCCAAAGCGTCTTTTGTAGCATGGTGTTGAGCTGAACTGACAGCGTTTCAAAACTGCGACACCGACACGATCGGCCGTCATAACAGTCGGTGGAATAAAACTTTTCAGCGCTTTTACCTATCGCCGTCTGTGTGATCGCTTCATTCCCCAAAACGTCCCGGGTATTTTTGAAACAAGTCAAATGTCTGGTAGCGGCTGTTTCTAGGTTCCAAGCATCGACAATCATGATCAGAGTGGTCGTTGTAATGCTTCGATCTTTTAATCTTCGCATTCCTGGATTATTTTAATTATACTTTATCAGCGGGTGAGTAGGCGTGCCATTTTACTTCAGTAGCAGTAATGTGAGCTGGTCTCTCGACGGTTCTCATTTTAACACCAGTCTGAACTTTCACGACCCTAGATGTGACCATTTCGACAATCGCTTTCCGTAATTACGCAGTAAAAACATTCATAAAAACATTTTAGCTGCATGCCAGCCTTAATTAATATTGACAAACGTTTCCCAAGCCTTTATTTGAGTAAGGCGTTATTGATAGGGAACTAGCTCTGCCATCGAAGCTATCTGTGTTGTCGTGTTGCCGGCCCGAAATTCGCTCAGCCAGCGATCGAGGCAACACACGGTGTCCAACTCAAGTTGCTGCTGTTTTTGTTGCCGAAAGCTGTCATACCGAGGCAATATTTTAGTTGCGGTCCATGTTGTGCTGCTGTTGCCTCGATGTGACAGGTTTTTTCGGACAACACGGGGAGCGAGCAACAAGTTCCCCGGCTGTTGGACGCGTTGTGTTGCTGTTACCGTCGTGTTGCCTCAGTTTGACAGGGCCTTTAGGAATGCTCTGTCGGGAGTGTGGGTGTGTGGCACATTTCAGCAACAGCACCGTGTTAAGGCCCGTTCACACTCTTGCGACCTCTTAAACCTGGGTTCCTTAAAACTTCTTAAACCAGAGGACACACTGACATTGTTGCGCCATCTATGCGGTGACCCTGGAACTGCATTTCACAAGAGCGAAGGTTTTGCGGGATTTCCGAGGTCAAATGTGCATAATACCCATAGAAAGGCTCGTTTATAACATTGACAAAAGTTTTTCGAGCTGAGAAAGAAAGGATAATGCGCGAGAGAAATAAAAAAATATGCCGGACCGCCGAGTTTACACTGCTACCCAATAGATGGCGCCAGTGTGTCCTCTGGTTTAAGAAGTTTTAAGCAACCGAGGTTTAAGAGGTCGCAAGAGTGTGAACGGGCCTTTAGGCAAAGGTGTCAACTTATCAACGAGAAAAATTATCGAAGCCGAGAAGATCATACGACTCAAGGACAAATATTATTTTATTTATTAAGAAAAAATATCACAAACAGAGAATGATTATTTCGCCGGAAGTTTTCCTAATCGTTAAAATATTTTGACCCTTTTATTTTTTGTCTTTTTCTACTTGAAACGTATCTCAAATTAAAGTAGAAGTGGAAGCGAAAGTTAATCACGCAATCCAAAGTTACAGTACTCTTAAAAAAGGGTACTGTAGTACCCTCCTTAAGGGGGTAACCGACTTGCACACAGGGCAACCCCTTTTGGAGGTATCGTTACCCCCTGCAACGAAGGTGCAAACTTACCCCCTGGGTTAGGGTGCAACCTTGCCTCCTTTTGGAGGTGACCTTAGTTCCTTTTGGTGTTAAAAGTGCATCCTTTCAGGGTCAGCCTTTACCTCCTTTAGGGGGGAATTTCAACCCTTTTGAGAGGTAAGACGACGTAATTGAGGGCGCTGCCTTTACCTCTTTTTGCAGGGAACTATGATCCACTTTGGGGTTAAATGCACACGATGAGGAAAACAGCTCAGAAATCGCGAACTACGAAGAACAAACACGACAGAAAAGTGCTGTCCTGTCATGTTTGTTCTTCGTAGTCCGGGCTTTCCGAGCTGTTTTCCCCATCATGTATAACAGCAACCAACTGTCCCAGTTCACCACCTTATTACAGGTTAAATGCACACTTGATGGAAATACTTTTACCCCCTAGAGAAAGGTACTATGGCCCTTTATGGGTGTGATAGTACGTGCTTCAAATGTGGGCCTTATAATAGATGAAGACAGCCTAGTTCTGAAAGTAAATCACGCATTTTATTGTGGCTGTCACAAACAAAATGGCATAAAAATCAATGACATGACTCGACATCTTATAAAAGTTCTAACATGGAACCACTAAGCGCAATAAAGGCATCTGGAACAACACTTTCGGGGCTCTAGTCGTAGCTAAAGATGAACTAGAGGCAGAATGCAACCAGGACTGCCTCAGCAGGCGACGCGGCTTCGAGGTCTCCCTCCACTGCCACATCGCTGGGCACCTCAGGATTAATTAGGCTTGAGCTGACAGCCTCCGGGTAGATTGCACTGCCTGCCTGGAACCAAAAACATGTGGAAATCATGTGATATGAAGTCGAAACATATCCCCAATTTGAAGAAACTGTGAAGAAATATTAGATTTTTCTAAGACGCATTTGGAGCATTTGTTGGGCCACTGATTCCAGCATTATGAAGCATCGACCATACTTACCAGACGTGACCAGTTTAACTGTTGACTAACTACCACTGACTAAAATTATCACATGGCGGGTGGTAATTGTAGATTAGTAAGCACGCTGTATTCACCGGTCATGTTTAAATTTGTCACCCCGATTTACTTAGGTGACTAACAAATCTTAGTCATAGGGGTACAACTAGTGTAGCAGGTTAGTATATACAAGTGCTGATTGTTGGGCGAGTTAGCATTGTACGTGAAAAAACATGATTGCGCTTTAAGACAAGGACAGAGGAAGAACATACACCACAGAGCGCTACACCACATTAGATACTCAGCACCACAGCAGATCCCTATGACCGCCAACCCTAACTGCCGAACTTCGGCAAATATGTAAATATTTTTGCCGAAGTGCTGTGCCAGATGAAAATTGAATTTATGTTTTATTTAGGCATGAGAAGAACAGCACACAAGGACGAAAACACAGAAAAAGAACACACCGAAAAAGACACAGTCAAGCGCCTTGTGTGTCTTGCTCTAATTCATTTACTCGAAGTATACCCTCAATTTTCTCTCGTAAATGAACGAATAGCACACACAGAAAATCAGCATAAAAATCAAGAGCCCGATTTCAAGTGCACAAATTGGAACAAGAAAATCAAAATAAAATATCGGACTCCGCTTACCTGCAGTAAGCAGTGTTAAGAACTGTCACGAGATGAGTCCAAGGTAGCAGGCATCCAGTACCCTCGACGAAATCACCCTGCAACGTTGCCGCAGGACGAAACAAATATATTCAATCAACTTCAAATAATGCAAACTTGAGTTATATTTATAACTCGCCTACTGAATGATCAGAGTTTTAGAAATGCCTGATCACACGCAAAGAAAATGCCAAGACAATATAATTGCTAGCCTCGCTGCCTGTAATAACTTCATGACCTTATTCCGTAATATACTGCTATTAATGTTGTGCGAAGCGCACAAATAATTAACTCAGACATTTATATTTGGTATTTCAAGGTAACGTGACATTTTACCAAACTATTTATTAAACCTCGTTAAATTAAAAAAAAAAAACAGAAAAAACGTTGATATTAAAAATCAGTGTTTAACCCTGTCTTTTCCAAATATCAACGACGTTGAGAATAAATTGCGCCGGTTGGCCGGTGCCGCCAATGTATGCCTGCGGAAAAAAAAAACGCCTTATGAAATTTCTAAATATTTGATCAGATCCTCAATTTAACGTCCGACGCGACACACCAACGGCCCCAAAACCGCCTACGCCTTAAACGTAGGTGACCCCCCATTCAAAAGGCGCCTTCGCCCGGCCGCCCGGCTCGCCGAACCGCCGCTCTCCCCCTTCCTCCACCCGCACACACATACACCGGGAAAAGCTGCTGGCTACGCCACTGGTTAGCGTATGTCAACCTTCTAAATATGCGCTAGTGCAAGCGACAGTCATTCCTGTTCTTGCTCGTTACGAACTTCGATGGTCTAAACCGTGTCTGCGTTCGCGCCACACACTCATTTTATCGAACGCTCGACGCCTTCAAACGTGCCAACATGTCCGCCAACCCTTTGTCTAAGGAATTCGGGGGTCGCCTTCCTGGGCGGTCATAACCGACGCCAACTGCCGACCGCGCAGAACATTTCCTTACCTACATACGGTGCACACGACTTGGATCTTCGACTGAAGTCAATGCAGCTCTCTCGGTGACCTCGTAAGAAGAGACTGAGCCGAACAGAACAATAAAGAACGTTCCTGCGCCGGGACGCCTCCGTCGAACGTTCGAGAAGGAAGACCGTTATGCCGTCACGACCAGGCGCGTCGGCGGGGCGCCGACGCTCCCGGTCGGCCGGGCAAGCACTCTCCCACGCATGCGCGAAGAATCACGTGTCATACGAGGAGATCTATTAACGAACTCGTTTGCACCTTCCCACAGCCAATCGCAGCGCCAAGGCTTTGGCAATGCAAAACAGGTGTACCCTCTGGGAGGTAATACGTGCCCCCTTGGTGCCCCTTCGCGGCGAACTTCACCTGGTAGCACCGCATTCTTAGTGTCTGCTGCGCCTGAGGAGGTAACAAGCGGGGCGCTTTACCCCTGGCCGGGAGGAGGGTGGTAAAGGCGGTCTGTTACCTCCTTTTTGTTTTGTTCCATTTGTGTTTGTGAAAGTTTGAGTGCCAGGTTTTTGAGTGCACTGCAATGTCGACCAACATGAACAACCAACTCGCCCAATCTGAGGTCCTTCTTTGAGAGGGTCCTACGAAGTCTGCATGCAGCCATTGCCCTATCGTTTTTGGGCTATTCGCACGGGTGTATGGGGACTTTGGGCACCTCGTTGCTCATTTGTTGGCACGACCGACAACTTCGCACCATTGTTTCGATGTCATGATCCAAAAGCGGCCACCACACGTAGTGTCGTGCCTGTCCCTTCATCTTTGTCATTCCCGCATGACCTTGATGCAAGTCATTCGAGACGTGTATTCGGTACCTCGAGGGGACGATGACACGTGTTCCCCACATTAAGCAGCCAATCTCCAAGTTTAGATCCATTCTGCGACGGAAGTAAGGCTTGAGGTCATCGAAATTCAGTGGTTCCAGCCATCCATCCATGGTGAGTCTTAAAACTTTAGACAACGCGGTGTCCTTTCGTGTCTCTCTGCTGATCTGCTTATGTGCCGGTGGGAGTGTTTGAAACTTTTCTAGATGGAAACATTTGATTTCGTCTATTCTTGTACTTTCAGATTTTGTAGCGCCCTTGTCAATCATTGGGAGCCTCAAAAACATGTCTGCGACTACGTTCTTACCGGTCGACAGATACTTTATGTCGAAGTCATACCCCAAAAAGATGAGTGCCCATTGCTGCATTCTTTCTGCAACCGTTCTGGGATTCTCTTACTGGGATTGAAAATCAATACCAGGATTTTCTGGTTCGTCCACAGCGTGAAGTGGCGTCCAAAGAAATAATGCGCTGCTGATGAACTTTGATAGTAGTTCAGGAGTCCCAGAAATGCTTAGAGTTCTTTCTAGTCTTTGGGCGCATCTTTGCTTGTAGGATCACATCCACTTTCTTAGGATTTGGGTGGATCCCTTGTTCGTCAACGACATGTTCTAGATACTCGATGGAGTCCTGCATGAAGCAGCATTTTTCTTTTCCCAAGCGAATGCCGCTTTCCTTGAGTTTTCGCAGTACGATGTCCAGGTTCAGCAGGTGATGTTCATCGTTCTTGCCAGTTACCACGATGTCATACTGAAATGCACCTGTGTACGACAAGTTCTCAACGAGTTCTTCAATGACGCGTTGGAAGATAGCTGATGCTGAGGTTATTCAAAATGGCACTCTGTTCTCCTGATAGGCCCTTTGTGTGTGTTGATCACAATGAGGTTTCTTGATTCTTTCGTTAAGGGGATCTGGAAGTCAGCTTGTTTGCAATCCAGCTTGGTGAACTTCTCCCCATGGGCAATCTCCACAAAGATATCTTTAGCCTTCAGTAGTGGTTACCTATCTGGCTCTAAGGCTGGGTTAATTGTATCCTTGTAATCCCCGCATATGCGAACTTGTCCGTTTGCCTTCGTCACTGGAACGATTGGAGTCGCCCACTCACTCCTCATCACAGGAGTGATTATGTGCTCTTTCTCAAGAATATCCAGCCCCTTTTCGATCTTTTGTCGGAGGGCGTATGGAACTGACCTTGGTGTGAGAAACTTTGGTTGAACATCATCATTCACGCGGAGATTTACGGCGTTGTCCTTCAATTTTCCCGGACCTTCAAAGATGGAACTGTGTTTCTGTAGCCCACCTGCGAGAGTTAAGGTTTCTGCACGCACGTTGTGTACTTCCTTCCAGTTCACCTGAAAATCCTGAAACCATGTCCTTCCCAGTATAGGAGGTCCCCCATTCACCACTTGGATTTCATGACGCTTGACTTGCCCGCTGTATCGCTTCATCTTTATTCCCAAAGGTCTCAACTAAATGTCTGGAAGAATTTCTTGAAACGTCTCAAGGTTGACCATAGTCACGGGTGAGCCTATGTCAATCTCCACCTGAAGAGGCTTGTTGCAAATATCCACAGTTACTGTTAGTGGTTTCGGGTAGCTTGAGTCGATGAAATAAAATAGAGTTTCGTCTCCCGAGTTTCGTGTAGTGATATGGTTGGTGAAGTTTGGCTTATCCTTTCTTGAGTCTTGTATCTCGTTTCCTGTCACGGCAGACCATTGATTGGTTTTGCCGCAACGATGACATGGGGTCCTGCTTGTGCGAGATTTTTCTTTTCCCTCGCTTTCCTTTTCCGGAAGTGATGTCTTGTATTTCCGCCCTTGCGCCAAGCGATTGACATCTTGTTGGGTCTCAGTGTCGCTCCTTATTTCCTTCGGATCCTTCATGGCTACCTTCATCGAACTGGCAAGATCCACCGTTGCCTTTAATGTCAGCGTCGCTTCAGCCAGCAGCTTTTTGAAAATGTTTCCGTCCTTAATGCCGTCAATGAGCTTGTCTCGAAGGAGGTCGTTGAAGGAAACACCGAAGTTGCGTTGCAGTTAAAGCTGTTTGAGCGCAGCTATGTAGTTAACGATAGTTTCGGATTCCAGCTGCTTCCGGTGATGGAATTTGTACTGTTCAAATGGTTCATTGGTCGTCGGGTTAATGTGGTTCTGCACCAGTTGAACGATCTGTACGTGCGTCTTGGTGCTTGGTTTTGGCAGGTGCCGCCAAGTTCCGTATTAGCCCGTACATTCCTCGTCCGAAACCTCTCAAATTTTCCCGATGCTAGGCATTCTTTAGATTTGAGATGGGGCGTCACTCACGTTACCGTTGTTTCCTTTGTTCCGATGTCGCTGAGTTCTTTAAATCTGTTTTTGTTGCATGGATCCCATCCTCTTTGCCATTGTGATGTACCAGTTAATTTGAGATAATGCAGGGTATATTTATTTAACTGTTAGGTTACAATCGGTTGAGAAGCATCTTGTTTGGTCTGCGACCGCGCCCAGTCTGTTCTTTTCCAGGCGTCCGGTGCTTCTCCGTGGCTCGCTGTCCCCCGCCGGTGTCTCCGGCTGCATCCGTCCGCCGTTGCCTCGGCTCAATATATCGTGTTCGCTATACACGGCGAACACGAACATAATACATGGCAATATGCCTATCGCCTTTCTTTTAAAAAGGCCCACGCAGCAATGAACCAAAAGCTTATCAACTAGTATGTTAATAAGCCAATAGACCAGCACATTAATAAACCAATATAGCAATATTCAATACACCGATCGACCAATAAATCGATAAACCAATACACCGATAGGCCAATTCTCCGATAGACCACTACACCGGTAGACCAATACGCCGATAGAGCAATACGCCGGTAGGTGTCAATAAACTGATAACCTATCGGCTGTTTCTAACGGAATTTTTTTAGGGAGATATCTGTTCCTTTAACAGCAAATATATCGCAGAAGCAAAAAGAGTAAAATGTTGGAAGTACTGTGGAGGCAGCACATGTCTTAACACGAGATAGCCATAGAACAAGAGGATTGCTCTGAATTCTGTTGCCTTGCAATATGCCGTCTGCAAATCGCCGTGGTGTGCGCGTGATCTCCGATGGTGGCTAGATGTTTCACAGCGTCTTGTTCATAGTGCGAATTCGTGTGCCATTGTACCACGCACAAAGGTGGTTTCCGTTTCGAACCATAGCTTCATAAGCTGGTGCATTACATCCAGGCAAACACAGTGCTGATAGGCACGAGTTCGTGAACCGGATCGAATTGAGAGATGGTCATGTTGATGGACGGACCCTTTACGCCTCTCGTGGGCCGTACGGACGTTCGCTCCTCTGCCTCTGCCAAATGCTGTTCTTTACATTGCTCTGGTGTAGGGTCCAAGTACGGTCATGTCGAACCCCGGAATAGGAGCAACACCAGCAGCCAAAGTAATCGTTGAATCGCTCTCAAATTTTTTAGTGCTGGCCTTGCGACAGCATCAACGGAGCGCACAACTGCAAAGGCACGACTGTTAACCATTGCTCTGTTTCTGCGGTAGGAAAGTGCAGCCGACAGCTGGAGCTCTCTGACGAAGGGCGTCAGCAGTGTCGTCAAGTTCGGTTTCAACGTTGCGAACCAAAGGGCTGGCATTAGCATGTTATCTTTACTTTCGGCTGGGTCGAGCTAAAAACTTTCGCACTGAATCGGCCAGATGTTAAAAGTAGACCTCTCAAACACCTGTCAATATTTCCCAGGTGAAAATTTCCCAACTGGTATTCAGCTGTTCCCAGTTCATCTGGTTTGTTTGTTTGTTTTATTTTTGACACAATTTTCAAGGAGGTTGGGACAAAAGGCGAATACAATCACCTGACTGGGTCCCGACCCCTGTAACAACACTCAACAGCAGGGCACAAAT
This sequence comes from Ixodes persulcatus, assembly GCA_013358835.2. Classification (NCBI taxonomy): domain Eukaryota; kingdom Metazoa; phylum Arthropoda; class Arachnida; order Ixodida; family Ixodidae; genus Ixodes; species Ixodes persulcatus. The sequence goes on along the minus strand of JABSTQ010002309.1, from coordinate 17,612 downwards.
ACAGGTAGAGAAATAAAATGAAAATGAGAAACCAGCTCGCAGCACAAGTCAAGAAAGAAATTATTTCAGCCAGCTAAAAACTGTATTACGTATTTACGTAATACAGTTTTACGTATTACGTATTTTTTGAAATGAAACATGGAAGTGATTTTCTGGGCCATCTCATACACGCAATAATGTTTGTTTAGGATATCTGTAATCCGGTAGGATAATTTTTGAGCACCATAATTAGTTCTCATTTTTGGTTTTGGAAAGGTAAGGAATGATTCCCAGTTGGACCAACTCGGATCCAATTGGGACCAGCTGCGACTGGGATCTAACTTGGACCAGCTGCATCTGGGATATAACTGGGACCAGTTAGATCCCAGCTGCAACTAGGACCAGTTAGATCCCAGCTGCAACTAGGACCAGTTAAATCCTAGTAAGAGCTAGTCCGTTGTCGCTGGTCGCTTGACACTAGTAGAAAATACTCTGAACTAGTTGAAATAATGAAATAAGATGTAATTGCATTTTGTGTGCAATTTAATATTCCTGCAGATTTCTGCAGCTGAGAGCTGCAGAGAGATGCGCATTCAATCTCGTGGTATTCCTTCTTGCGCCTCATTGATTTAATGGAATCCTGTATTTTCTCGTTCAGGATGCTTGCAAGGTTGGAGACCGCTGCTGTGACGTCCACCTTCTTTACCGCTGCCCAATGGTGCAAGGTGGCTGCAAATGAATTGGCCAAATGTTGTTTTTTTTTTATGTCGTTCAGATGACGTACTCACCTTCAACAACATTGACCTTTTCCGGGGTCAATGCCGGTTTGGGTTGCTCCCCTGAGTCTCTCTTGTTGGGTGGACGGTGGCCTGACATGCTTCGTATTGCTAGCCCAGGTGTAGTGGTACAAATGGAGTGTGCGGTCTCCTTCAAGACTAGAGACGGCTTGGTGTGGACCATTACTCGTTTCGCCTGGGTTTGTGTTAGTGTAATCCCCTTCTGGAGGTCAAGCTGTAAGCAGATTAAACATTAATTAAGTAAAACAGTGCTACTAGATCAGGGGCGGATTTATGGGTCAGGCCTGGGGGAGGCGGTAGGCCTTCGGCGGGGGGGGGAGTCGGGAGTCTGCTGAGATATGACACGGTCCAAACGTTGCCCAGGTCTATTTTGTTGACCAAATATTTGCTATGTCGCCAAAAACTAAACTTCTGGCTGGTGTATATCAATGATTTTATTTTAAAAAAAGTTGACCTTGGGGAGCTCAGGGGGGGCGGTCGCCCCCCCCCCCCCCCCGCCCCCCCCCTAAATCCGCCCCTGTACTAGATGAGGACAATTATAAACATACATGACAGGAAAGGCGCTGACTCAAAAGTTTATGATTTAAACGAAGGGAATGAAGACACAGTATACTTAAACTGTCGCAACTGTGTCTTTCACAGTCTCATGATAACTGATCGTCAAATTCACACTGGCAAGCACGGAATCTTCATTATCTCCTTTAGAAATTCTAACTCTTCATCTGACAATGCCATGATGCATGGATCACACGGTCGCTTCCTCCGCAGTTGATGTGATAGGCCTCCATCACTTCACAAGTTGTCTTGTCCTTTTGCCTGCCTAAAATAGTTGTGTTGTGGAAGAACGGTCCACCAGTGCGCTCCATACAGTGAATGAGAAAATACCCTCCACTGTGGCTGTAGGAGACCAACAGTGTCCTCGGACTTTGTCGTTCAGGCACTGCCCCGTCTGGCCAATGTAGTTGTTGCCACACAAGAGTGCAATGTTGTACACAACTCCCCAAAAACACTGAACAAACAGTCTGGCATACCTGTTGGTGCACTTGTTCCCATATAGTCTCTTGGCCTTCGCATCGACTCTAGCACATATTTGAGTTGTTTTCGGGGGTGGGGGGCTGAAAAGACCACTGAAACTTAAAACCGGCTTTCAACATTTTTTGTAAAATGGGTGACACCCTGTGACGGTTTCCTTTTATCTGTACTGCGGTCGGTATCCTGGCTTCCCCTCGCCTCTTCAACAGGTGCCTTCCCCACCTAAGGCAGATGGCCGATACCCTGCTGTTCTCAGCAGAGTGTCGAACCGGAACCGAACCGAACCGAAAACCGGAACCGAACCGTTATTTTTAGCCGAACCGGAACTGAACCGAACCGTAATATTCGCCGCCATCTTGGAACTGAACCGGAAAAGAATATAACGGTAACCGGTTCAAAACTGTTCACGGTGATTTTTTTTATTACAGATTGAGTGTTCGAGAAGTAAAAATTGGCAGCTGTATTTCTAGGTAGTGATCAAATTGTCATATACCGAATTGCAATGTATGAAAAAAGTGGGTTTTCGTGGCGCTTTTGTGTTGGCACTACGATTAATCATCTGTCACGTGGTCACGTGACGTCATGGTGTCAAAATATTCTGCCAAATAATGTCACGTCACGTGGCCCTGTGACGTAGTCGCGTGGCTCACCGCGTCAAGTCGACTTAAATTCAGAACGTCACTGTAATCCGTTTCAACTCAAGAAGGTAGGGCGAGGGAAAGGAAGGCCGGGGAGGACGAAGCAGGCGGAACGCTGGAGAGAGGAGGAGGTTTCCCCCTTTTTTCTCCAGCGTTCCGTCTGCTTCTTCCTCCACGGCCTTCCTTACCCTCGCGCTACCTTCTTGAGTTGTAACGGACTATGAATGTATTAGCGTTGTTGACACCGTGACGTCGACCGTGCCATCACCATTTCGCACCGCGAGTCACGTGATATCGTGACGTACTCCATTGTCATCCGCCCGAGCCGAGTGCTCGGGTTCTTGACAACCAGCATCGCCAAACATTCGTGTTGGCTCGTGTTCAATCAAAGATGAGAATAGCCGAACTTTAACAGCGGCATATACAATTAGCGTCAGATCACATCGCCGCTTGTTCTAATAGTGAGTTGAGGAGGGGAAAGCTATTTCTTTCCTTTATTTTTTCTGCGTCTGCCATTGAGCGGAGAGAAAAAATGAAAGTCGCTTACAACCCCCTGTAACACTGAATTAGAGCGCAGCCCTTGAGGAGGAGGAGGGAAGGCTACTGAGGGAAGCGTACGAGTGATTTAACATTAGAATACAGGGGGATGACAGATGCATAAGTGTCCCGTCAGTCCATCAAACAGACAAGGAATTTCAATTCTTGCTTGAGAAGCCCGATTGGGCGTATAAATAGTGTGTTGTTTCAATAAACATTCAGTTGAAAGTAGCGCTTCCTGTAGTCTTACTTACTCTGTCCCTGCCTTGCGGCGCATTTTGTCAAAATAAGTATACCCCTCTTTCCTCCTCCTCACCTCCTGATCCTGCCTGCTACTCTTTCCTCCGAGCGGCGTCGGCGTAACCGTGAGGTCACGTGACCCTCGTGACCTCACGGGGGTCACGTGATGTCATCGTGATGACGTCATCGTCACTGATGGTGCCCCACGTGATGTCACTGGTGACGTCATCCTGATGACGTCATCACAATTACGTCATCGTCACTGATGACGTCATCAGTGACGTCACGCGTCCCATAATGCACCGTGCGGTTACGCCGACGGCGACGGCGACGCCGCTCAAGCCGGAATCGGGCGCCTAAGAGCTGCGCTCTAAAACTAATTGGTGTTTTTGCAAGCTACCAACGTCAGGGATTAGCTCTTAGTTGTACTTACTGAAAGTACAAAAGTTGTTGCATGAACCATTTTACTTGTACACATCATTGAGGCAGCCAAACCTGTTTTCGTTGTTGCTGAACTGTCCCATGAAAGTTGACCCCGAGATGAGAAGCATTCAAAGGACTAAATATGGCTTATTAATCTGAGGATAAATAAAACTACAAGTGTGTACGGCAGGGATACCTCAAAACAAGATTCTAGAGGCCTTAGAGGCAGCCGCTCAACACACTTTTTGGGTGCAAAAAAAAGAAAAATGGAGGATTACTGTTAACAAATGGCACAAATATAATTGTCGAATTGGCACCCCCAAACGGAGGAGGGAGTCCCTCAGAAATAAAAAAAAAAGTATTCTCTGGAGGAGCATCGTCAAATCGAAAGAGGGAGAGGGGGGGGGGGGGACTTTTATAAACATACTGTATTGTAAAGGTTCCTCTGCTTCGCACCTTCGGCACATACCAGACAGCATGATCCCGCAAAACCACTTCGTTTGCAAAATCCCTCTTGTGCAAGACGCTCGCGCCGTTCGTCACGACGCTGCACCAAGAAAGAATAATTTTTGTTTCTGAATACATTGGTTGCACTGAGCGCGAACCTTCTGCAGCGTGCATTGTGCACCACGGGATTTGATTTTCTCAGCAGAAAGAAATCTCACAGTCCAGTAGCATATAGTGCGATGATGGCACGTGCAAACCACGTTAAACAGTTCAGTTTTCTGTTTAAATGTGATGTTCTCAACACAATACCCAGTTTCACTTTAAAGCCCGGTTCACACAGTTGCGTTTGACTGCGTTTGACTGCGTTTGACTGCGTTGCGGCAGCGAGAAACCAGGACATTCCTGCTGCTTATATCGCGTGCCAAGATGATTCCTTGAATTGGATTCCACGCTTCATACGAAGCACAGATGTGCCGGTGACTCGCTTTCGGTTCTCGCCGCAACGCATTCAAACGCACTCAAACGCAAGTGTCTGAACCGGCCTTAAGTGTGAGCGTAGCAGAAGCTAAAAGAGCGAGCTCCGGACCTTCAGCGTTCTTGCCAAGCACGCGCGCTCCTGCAGTGCAAGCACTCGTCAGGACCACATTCTCGCGCTTGTATCATCTAAAGTCACTGGATCCTGGGAAAGTAGCGCCATTGCCTTCCCTACCTGCTAGCCGGACACAAACGAATACTAACATAAAGACGACCCAAACCTCGCAAGGCGATTGGCTAATCGGTCCTCGTTGCCATGGAAATCGCCATCTTGGTCCATTTAAATCTTCGAAGCTTCCAGGGGGTCGTTCTAAACCAGTCGCGCCAAGATCACCATGGTGCATCATCGTACTGGAAGCGTTCCTCGCCAATATAAGAGTCTTTGGCACTTTGTATCCGATCAACTTATTAATCATGCCCATCTCCATGGATCTCTTACAATTATATTGTTCTTCTTTCGTATTTCAAGACAGTAAACTTATTTTTCAGTGCCTCCAAGCACCGACACAGCATCTGGGATTGGTACGAAGGTGTACGCTTGTTTCGCCGGTGTGTGGTTAGCAAAATCTCAGTATACAAAAAACGACTCCATAAAGCTACCTGTCACCAGCGAATCTAGATCGGCTCACCAAGAACCAACCAAGAACGGAGGGGTCAAAGAGAAATTGCTCATTTCACAGACCAAGATGGCGACAACACGGGGAGCTTGGCGTTACTTTCCCAGGATCCAGTGACTTTAGTATCATCGACTGCGACTGGGCTTGGGGGCCCTGCGAAAGGTTTCTGGCTATATTTTTTATTTGCATCGCGTTCGCACTAACCAGAGCCGTATATTAGGAGAGTTTGGACAATAGGCGGAGCAAAGGCCGCCGCCAGCAACGAATATTCCCCCCACGCTTAGAGCGTACACTAAATTTGTGACACAGCGTCGACCAATCAGGAGACCTCTACTCCATCTCACAAATGTCGACAGTGAAGACAAAGGCACAGGCGCGTGAGCCTAGCTCAGCGAAATGCTATAGTTTGTATGAGACCTCGTGCATAGGAGGCACTTTCCAAAGCCACGCGCTCGTGCCCATGCCTTTGTCTGCACTGCTAGAACAGCGTCCTGAGACTGGCTGAAAGAAAGCAGTGCAAAGGGTGGGGTGCGCGAGCGTCTTGAGACGCGGAGTTCCGCTCGGCACGGCTCAAATTATACTTCGTTTCACTTTACCTGCGAGCGAAGCCAAAGCTAGAAGCGCGAGACCAGTGCTTTTTGCATTTCTCCCCAGCTCGCGCGCTCGAGCAAAGCCTGAACGCACGGAGCTTCCGTGCTCGCGCTTCCAGTTTTGCCTTCGCTCGCACATAAGGTGAAACGAAGTATAGTCGTGGCACAAATTTAGAGCACGCGACCACCGCTAGGGGCTGTTTCGCGGCCTGTGGTTGGCCCGAGATGCTCGCCTATTCAAACCAATGTATGGCCAAACTCTCTCAATAAACGGCTCTGGCACTAACTAGCGAGAGACACTATACTCGGCGACAACTTTTCTTGGCAATGCTGCCAAAGCTACAGAGCCGAAGCACGCTGTCTTCTTACGCAGCTGAACACAGCCCCCGGGTCTAAATTGTGTTTTGGCTGTAACGTAAGTTATAATCTTAATATTCGTCATTTGAATAATAATTGTCACAACACTATGAATCTTGAACATTAACAATGTAAAAATGAAATTAGTTTTCTCGTTACATAAGATCTCGTAGTAGGTAAGAAGAGGAAAAGGAGGTAGAGGAGCACAGAACCACGAGATCATGAACGGCACGAGAGGGAACGATAAACCGACACCATCGAAACGGACGTGGCCGGGGTCTCTTCTTTAACAGATGGCATCTGCTCTGAGCCCGGGTATTTCCACTGGAAACGGTTTCATAGACACTAACGAGCTGTATAGAGTGCTTGCCTTGAATGCCGACAACGAAACCAAGACTGAAAACGAAACCAAAACTGACGTAATGAAAGCCCGGATGCTTGGCGGAATGATACATGTGCAGGAGCTCCGCCCCCCTAGCATTCCCTTCATTGCCAAGAAATGTTGTCGCCGAGTATAGCAACACATTAAACATAAAGTAAAGAAAAAAATTCTGACGTATTTTTAACATAATAGGCGAAATAAGTTCAGAATTCGGAGCACATATTCTATTGTTGAGGACGTACTTGGTCTGAACCAACAGAGAACCTAAACGACAAGAGCGTGCAACAAAACGCCCCACAAATTTACGAATGTTCCAAGTAAAAATTTGAGTGAGAGTCACGTGCTTGAAGGGATCAGAAGGGGTCACTTGCGTCTATTTAGCCGGTCCTTCCTCTAGAATTTTATGTCGTCATTATCTGATGCTCTAGACCAATGTCGTCACTGAACGCTCGTGTATGACACTGAAAGGCACGCCTTTCGAAGCAGAGTTTGGTTTTCTTCATCCCTTTGCAGTAACGAAGTATAGCAAAAGGGGATTTCCAAATTGTAAAGTTGGGAAGTATGTATAGCAGTCTCGCGATGATATGCGGGAGCCTAATAAAATGTTAGAGCGCGCATGACTAATAGGTTGATTGGTTGGTTGATTGGGGGTTTATGGCACATCAGCATCTAAGGCTATAATGTGCCAAGAGTCTGAACTATTGCAGTAGAGGGTTAGAGAGAAGAAAGAGCTATAGTAGCTGGTGATGTGATAAAACGATGAACATGCATTTGTATAAGTGTAAAAGGTATGGTCATGAGTCTGGGGTGGAAAATAAAATCACAGTCGGTGTATAATGCCGATATCTGTGAGGAACTTAAATAAGCAGTCATGTGAAATAAGTGGTTCATCACCTAGAAGCAGGGCTAGGTGCAGTGGGACATGTTCTCTATATAGTTGTGAGAAGTGTTTCTGACGGTATTGATCATAAGTGTGACATTCAATGAGGATGTGTAAGACACTTAAAGTTATGTTACAGTGTTCACACACTGGAGCATCCTCCCCACTCAAAAGGTGCCCATGTGTGAGACGTGTATGGCCAATTCGTAACCGGCACAAGACCACTTCATAGAAGTGCTCCCGATGCCGGGCACTCTCCCATTCACTTATGTAAGGTTTTACTGCATGTAATTTGTTGTGCATTTCAGCATTCCACTGAAGTTGCCACTTTAATCGAATGCACCGTTTTAAAGACGAGTGATAGTCTTTATAAGGTATTTTACGCAGGTCTACTTGTTTCTGGTTAGCAGACCTTGCTGCAGAATCAGCCGCTTCATTTCCTGGGATGCCTACATGGCTAGGCACCCAGCATAAAGTTGTGCGAATGTTGCTGTTTGCAGCTAAAATAATCTTACTTTGCAATTCAGAAACAAGCGGGTTACTGACCCGTTCCAGCGATAGGACTGCTTTTAAAGAACTCAAAGAGTCAGTGAATACTACCGAGCGAGGAAACCTTTTCTTGGTTATGTAATCGATCGCCAATAGCAGACCATAGAGCTCTGCCGTGAGTATGGTGGCATTGGAGTTTATTCTCCTAACTCGCTTAACGGATGGTCCGATCATAGCGCATCCCACAGTAGAGTCGTCTTTTGTCCCGTCCGTATAGAAACTTGTATACTCTTGATATTTACATTGAAGTTCCAAAAATTCCTGCTTCATGACTTCCTTTGGAACATCTTTTTTAGTATGTTTCGTAAGTGTGAAGTCGCAGTGAATGTTGTTGTAGTCCCATGGGGCAATATGTGGAGGGTATTGGACTACTGGGGCCTTTGCATTCATCCCAACAACCTCTGCTGCACTGTGATTCCTAATTGAAAAAGGAGGAACTATGGAGGGTTTGTTTTGAAATGTTCTCTGGAACCGAATGTTTTCTATGTTATCTCGAGCAGGATGCTCGGGAACCGAGCGGACCCTAATGGAATACATGTAACCCAGTGCGAACCTTCTATACTCCAAGGATGGTTCATTAGCTTCTACATACAGACTAGGTACTGGGGAGGTGCGGAACGCACCAGTAGCTAAACGCAACCCCTGATGGTGAATGGGGTCCAACATCTTCAAAGCCGATGCCCGGGCTGAACCATACACTATGCAACCATAGTCAAGCCGGGAACGGACGACAGAGCGATATATGCGTAATAAACACAGTCGGTCCGAGCCCCATGCCACATGAGATAAAACCTTAAGAATGTTGAGAGATTTCAGACATTTCAGTTTAAGACTCTTAATATGTGGAATAAAAGTGAGTTTTGAATCAAATATGAGACCCAGAAACTTGTGTTCACTTTTTATGGAAATTGGAGTACCATACATACTCAAAACTGGATCATGGCAAATTCCACGCCGACGAGAAAAGCGAACACAAGCCGTTTTTTCAGGCGAAAATCTAAAACCATTTGTATCAGCCCATTTGATCAAGTTATTGACCGTAAGTTGAACTCGACGTTCACAAATCGACAAGTTACAGGACGAGACGGAGATCTGCAAGTCGTCAACATATATAGAATATTGTACTGAAGGCGGTATTACACGAGTAATTGAATTTAACTTAATGATGAAAAGAGTGACACTGAGCACGCCTCCCTGGGGGACTCCATTTTCCTGTATGAACTCTCTTGAAAGTGTTGTCCCCAGCTTCACACGAAAGGTACGGTGCTCCAAGTAACTTTGAATGGCGGCTAACATACGACCTCGAACACCGAAACTGAACAAGTCTTGCAGTATACCAAACCGCCAAACCGTGTCATAAGCCTTCTCTAAATCAAAGAAAACAGAAAGGCATTGTTGCCTGTTCACAAATGCCTCCCGCACAGCAGTCTCAAAACGAACTAGATGATCAACTGTGGACCGAGCTGAACGGAAACCACACTGGTACTTATCAAGTAGGTTGTTTCTCTTCAAGTAAAACATAAGTCTCTTATTAATCATTCGCTCCATAGTCTTTGAAATACAGCTAGTTAAAGCTATGGGTCTAAAGCTAGATGAACATGAGGGATCTTTGCCTGGCTTTAGCACTGGTACAATGATAGCAACTTTCCAAGAGGATGGAAAGTGACCCTCGAGCCAAACTCTATTAAAAAGGTACAGAATAAGTTCCAGGGTGGACGGATGAAGATGCTCAAGCATTTTATAATGAATCCCATCTGGTCCAGGTGCAGACTGCTTGGATGGAAGAGCCGACTGAAGTTCGTGTAGTGTGAATGGAGCATTATATGGTTCTCTCGTAGCCCCGAATGTGGTCACAGTCTTTTTTTCAGCCTGCAATTTGTATCGCTGGAAATTTTGAGTATAATGCTCGGAACTCGATACAAATTCGAAGTGTTCCCCTAGGATGTCTGCCTGCTCTTTCAGACTCTCAGGGCATATTCCATTTCGACTTTAAAGTGGGACAGAAAATGCCCGGTAAGAACCATCGATTTTATGCACTCGGTCCCAAATTTCTTTCAGGGATGCACTGCTATTAATAGAGGAAGCATATCCTCTAAAGCTTTGCCGCTTAGCGTGCCTTCGGATGTACCTTGCCTGTGCCCTCATTCTTTTGAAATTAATAACGTCCCAAGTAGCACTAAACGTACCCACAATGTTACTGGAATGTTGTCAGCTAACGTTGCCTAACGTTGCTAACGACCGCGGATTCTACCGTCCAGTAACGTTACACCACAATGTTACAGTAACGTAACTGCATACGTTACCTGGACATTACCCAAATAATGTTACTGCAACATTGTCAGATAACGTTGCCAAACGTTGCTAATGGCCACTAGTTCTACCTCCCAGTAACGTCGCATCAAAATGTTGCAGTAACGTAGCTCTATATGTTACCTAGATGTTAGATCAGTGACGTTACTTGGACGTCATCAGATAACGTTGCCAATTGTTGCTAATGGCCACGAATTCTAGCATCCAGTAATGTTACACCAAAAAGCTGCACTGACATTACGGCTTACTTAAAAGTGAAGGAATAACATCATGAAGAACATACACAAACAACCACTTTTTCATTTCGCTACAATGTTTATTTCTTCAGAAGCAAAGAGTCGCACACAGGTCAAGGTGAACTAGATACCAAAGGCGGGAGGGAAGAGGGGGATAGGGAGATAAGGGTCAGAACTGGAAAAATCTGGCAATGTTGACTAAAACACATGGAGTGTCACTGACTCAACTCTTATCTCCCTGAAGTCCCCTCCATCAAGCCTTCTGTATGCAGTTAATCTTGACCTGTGCGTGATTCTTGCTTCGAAAAAACAAGCGTCAGAACTAAATGAAAGAGCGGTGGTTTGTGTTTGTCCTCAGTGCTTTTATTCTGTCAACTTTCAGTAAACATTTTAACAACACATGCCATTAATGAATCAGCATTTTGAAGTCCTAGAAGCAGGACACCGGAAGAAAACAAGAAGTTATTGGAATAAATTTATTTCAAAAACAAAACAAACATTACAAGTAGCAAAGTAATCTTCTGTTTCTTACAAGCTATTAGATCTATAAAATCGTAAAGAAAAACAATGAGACTGATCTGCATGGAAATAAAACTGCAAATATCAAAACTCCCAGCAACATAAAACAAGCAGCTTAAAATAAAATTCTAAATATCTCTAAAAATACACCTGATCTTGGGCTAGGACATATAAATAAATAACGGAGTCAATAAACAAAAAATGACTAGAAAAAGAACAAAAATTTTAAAAGCTCTAAAAATACCATACAAATGTGTACATAAATTAAATAAAAGAAACCGCTAGCTGGGGCTAAAATGTATGCATGGATAGAAATAAAAGGTAACATATGCATATTAAAAATTGCAATAAAAAAATTCAAGCAACAGGCACTCTGTACTCATGGGATGGCTGTAAAAAAAAGAGAAAGAAATCATTAGACAAAAAAGCTGTTAAATGATATAGGTAGCATGAAACAACTTTTTTTTTTTTTTTCAATTCTATGCATTTAACACGATTAACCAACAGGGATCAAAGTAACCAACTACTGACATTTAAAACTATAACAGGAAAATCAAGGCAGAAACATGCTGAAAAACAGTGCGAACTGTACGGACAAGAGAACACACAGGACAAGGCGCTGTATGTTCTTTTCTCTGTGTCCATGCATTTCGCGCCGTTTTTCAACATGAATTCTTACCAACTAGCCTAGCCCAACTGTCCATTCTTGTAATCAGAAACATGCTTGCCTTCCCCCCTTGCGGCAGCTCCCCAGTCACTCGTGGGAAGAGGCACGCTGCTCCTGCAAAAAAAATAACACAAAAAAGTTGGTTGCATTCAGAAAATGGGTGCCTATTTCAGTGCAGAGTGTGTCATCAAGATAAAAAAAAAAAAGCATACTTCTGTCCTAGCGCAGTTTTGCCTCAGTTGGTTTGCATGCACAAGCTATTCTTTTCATCCAGTTTAGACCTTTTCTGCAAAGTATGACCTCCCAACAAGGAGTGCTGCACCTGCTAAAGCATGTTTGGATGGCTGAGCACTGGCAATGCGTTCCCACGGTCGGCCATCAATCTGATATGGCAGCCCCACAGAAAACCTAAAGTCACTGGATCCTGGGAAAGTAGCGCCATTGCCTTCCCAACCTGCTAGCCGGACACAAACGAATACTAACAGACGACCCAAACATCGCAAGGCGATTGGCTAATCGGTCTATGTATGCAGCGGGCAGCCAGAGCGGCTCTCATTGCGTTTGCTGCATGATTAAACACTAATTCGGCATGACACTTAATTGAACACAAACGACAGCAAACACTGGGTAAAGATCAGTTCAAAATGAGAGCCACTTCACGCTGCCATGCAGCGAAACAGCCAAACCGCAAGACAAAGCTGCTCGCCGAAGGCCTTTGGAACGCTCGGATCCTCCATCCAAACGATCGCAGCGCCGCCGCATACATATGGGACCTTTTCGTGTCGGCACCTGATCCCACTACTCCTTTCTAGTATGCGCCGCCTTTTCCACCGCTTGGTGGCCGGGTATGTCGACGGGTCATTTCTTGTTTCTGTACTTTATAAACTGCATTTGATTCTTTTCTGATCTAAGATACTGAAGAAAAACTACTTTTATAAATAGTTGAAACGGTTTGCGCCACTTATATTTTGTATTTCGACTAAAAAGAAGCTTCTAGCGGCCCTGACCAGTAGTAAGCCCAGGACTAAAGACGTCACATATTGCGCGCTTTCGGTACCGCGGGTTGCCCCCGTCGGTAGAGGAGGTTTTCGCGTCGTCCGGTTAAAATATGATGCACTGATATTTCGTTACTCTCTCCGTGCCCGCTGGCTTGCCCGAACCCCAAGAGACGTGGAAACCGCAAAAAAGGTAGACGCTTAAATATGATTGCAGGGCCCCTTTAAAGGCCAGTCATAAGTCACGAAAAATATAGTTTTCGAATTAAGCACAACCAATGTACAACGGTTGCAAACATTGATCACACTTGCAAGTGAAGTAGAGGAAAAACAGCATAGCCCTGGTTATACTGCAAGCAGACCCACTTCCACCTGATGTCTTGCACACTCCACACTGAATACTGCTTGGAGAGCCCTGTAGCTCTAAACATTCCTAGCTCTGATGATGACAGCTTTGAAAAATAAAGGTTGCTGAGATTCCGGAAAAACTGTCCGCAGACGCTACGGTTCCCATCCGACTCAATGAAGTTCCTAACAACAGCAATGTTGCCATCCTTCAGTTGAACACAGTTGTCGGACGGCTTCAGAGAAAAATGTGCTCCGTGTAAAACAAGCTCACTGTACTGGGTTCCCTTGAAGCTTGGCAGCTCAGGTCCGTCTCGTTGTAGCTTGAGCAGAGCACACTTCTGTTGCACAGAACTTGACACGGTGGTGGGATTCATTTCTGAGTGCCTCTTGATAACCTGCTGCAGTGCCAAGGAAGGACCCCTCACCAAATTCTTGAGCTTCCCAAGGACGTTCTCAAAGGGAAAGGCCGAGAAGGTGTCGACAGGACCGAACCGTCAAACGGCTTGTCAGGTGGATCAGGGAGTGCATGTTGTAGACATAGACACCCTCATACAAAGCACCAGCCCCAGAAACAAACTCTCTCCAAGAGAGATTCTGCAATATCGCAGTGTGTCAAAGAAAATTTGGGGCTGGCTAGGATGGCCAAAGCACAGCTCAGCTTTATCAAGTGTGCATAAAAGCGATGGTTTCTAAAAAGCACTGGCCCGGGGGAACTGATAAGGGGATAAAGGAAAGGGGGTTTTGAAAGCCGGGGATTTTGAAGACGGAAGAGGTAACGCGGGAAATTCGCAGCGGGGATTTTGACACAGGTGTATTGAGATTAGGTTATTCGTGCTGCACCACCCGTATCGCTCGTCTCAGATTCGCACTCGGAAGCTCGTTGGTACTCAAACTCTCCGGAAAAACTTGCATGTGCTGCCACGGCCTGTTGCCCAGGTGGCAGGGGGAATGCTTCCTCAGTGTCCACCGACTCCTCACTGCTCGTATTGCAACTTTCAAGTTCCTTGCGAACACTTTCGGCTACCCTACGTCTTTTTTGGCGATCGGATAGCTCTGATAGCGAACGCTTCGCCTGCTCCATTGTTCAGCCCAAGTAGCAACAACAACAAAAATGCAACATACCTTTGTTTACGTTTCCTCCACGCCGAAAGAGCGGCAGGGCGGTCCGATGAAACAGAAACAGGCCTCGACGGTCCGTTGACAACTTGACATGCGGTCAATGCGGTCACGTGGTCGACCTGGCTTCGACCTTGCTTGGCTTGAGCTACTTGTACATCTTGGCGTCTTGGCTTGTCAACAGTGTGCGTAAACGAGTAAACGACTAAACATAAAGTTTCAATTAAGAATAAAGTCTTGAAATTTATCTTACAGTATTAAAATAAGTTTTTTTAAGAGTTATAAAACATGACATTGATTGGAAAAATTGGAAATTGGAACAAGCCGTACAGCCATAACCGGAATGCCGTACTAGTGTGCAATCATGGCGGGCGGTGGTGTGGTGATCTTGCAACATCTTGCAGTGATCAGTGGATGATCTCGACCGTAATATCGGTAATGAGTGAACTGTTAACGTCGAAACGGTAGTACCGTAGCTATGCGACTGTGCTGTGCTATTGTGATGTGTCCAGATAAAAAATGTAGGCAGAGTGGTCCACGCAGAGCGAGCTTCGAAGCCTCAAACTCAAATATTGGAGCTTTATGTCCCGAGATCGTTTGGTTTTGTTCTGACCACTTGTGTCGACGGCTCTTTGGCGAGAAGTGAACGAGGACTAACTATGTGTGTGCGATTATACTAGTTTCATTTTAATTGCGAGCGAAGCAGAAGCACACGAGTGACGCACAGCCGCCCGTGCACTGGAAATCTTGTTCATCAACAACAGTATGCGCTGTCATCATCACTCACTCCTCCGCGCGCTTCACTTTTCTTCGTCTTTTACGGTAATGGCCGTGCATGGCCCTTTCGGCCCTTCTTTTTGAGTGGTCGGCGGAGTGCGTCCGTGTATCCGTGGCCCTTGATGCTGAATCTCCTTCCTACCTGCCCCCCCCCCACCTCTCCTCACTCACTTTTCTTTCATCTCACCCCATTCCCGTCCCATCTCTCCTATGTTGCCTTTCCTAACCTTTCCCTCCTCATTTCCTCGCATGATTTAATGCCTGTGGCCTCTCGCTCTCCCTCCCCTACCTCCATAGGATTATATGTTCGTTGCCTTTGACCTTTGATCTCGACTTCGGGCCCTTGACTGCTCCTCCTCGCCATCTCCCCTTCTATCTCCTCGGTCTCCTCATTCCTCCCTCCCCTCTTTCTCCACTCTCCCGTCCATTTTCCTCTTCCCGCTACCCACCCACCTCACCTTTCCTCCCCTCTTCCCCTTCCCCTTCTCTCTCATTTGAGTGATTCTGTGTTCATGGCCTTTGACCTTTTCTTTTTGGTGGCAGCTGCATATGGTTCCTCATTTTGAGTGGTTGGGGAGGTGTGATCTTGTGTCCGTGCAACCGTGGCCTATGACTTGCGATGTTTTACGTCTTACCTGGCCCCACCCCATCCCATCTCCTCATTCCCCTCCACTCCTTCTCCCCCATTGGTCTCACCTCTCTGTGCTCTTCCTCCCCTCTTTCCGCTCTCCTCCGTCCTATCTTGCTCCTCCCTGCCCCACTTCATCTTTCTCTTCATGCTCCCTCAGCCTCTCATCCTCAGTCCCCTTTTCCTTCAGTCTCCTCTCTTCCTTGTGTGAGCGTGTGTTTTTGGCCTTCGACCTTTATGCTTAACCTCTTTCTTCCTGCCTCTATTCTCTTTCCCATCTCTTTGCTCACCTTCCCCATCAACCGTCTCCCTTTTCCCCTCCTCTGTCTATGAGACGATGGCTACCGCCAGTCGTCTCACTTGCAGTATATTGCAATGAGCTGCCACTTTGAGTTTTCCGAATAAATAGAGTGGTGAGCTGTAAATTGGACTGAAATATGAGCTTCCGCATGTAACTATTTCAAATTTTCAACCAGGGTGTATTTTATACTGCACGCTCCAAGATTTCTCTAAATCTCTATGGCAAGCATTGGCACAGACAACCTAGACAGGGCGAGAATAAGAACCACCCAATTGCTCGATTTGACCTGAGTCCATTGTGAAATTAGTCCTCGCTTCTATTTTAAATAGTAGAAATCATTTTGCAGCAAGCTCGGGTCGGATGGAGCAGTCGGTCGACCCCAAGAGCTCTCTGCGACCTGGTCGTAGGGTAATCATGTTCATATTTTTCACATAAACAGAGCTACGCTTTGAAAATAACGCAATAGAGCACACCACTAAAATACACCTTTGGTGATCATTTCAGCTAGCTATGTGTTCCAAATTAATTTACAGGCTACCACTCTCATGCCATCCTATACATGTTCGGGAGTTCTTTGGGTCGTCACGTCACCAGCGTGAGTTTTCCACCTTTGATAACACAATAACACCCCATGACTTCACCCTCTTGTTATCTTTAGCATGCGTTCCAGAAGCTGGGCATCCGAATGACCCTAACCTAAAAGCAACGATGAGGGTGCATGCTAGCTCGTGAATATTGAGCAGACTCGCCAACCCGAGACGGGTTAAGGGGCAGGAAGGAAACCAGCTCAAACAGGCACGTCTCAACAGACTTCTCGACAAGATCCGTTGGTTTGTGTTTTCGTTCGTAGTATGACAAAAACCACAGTAGGGTGCCTTAGTGTGTTCGCGTCTGCTTTAGTGTGGCGACATCAAACCATTTTGTCCACCTTAATTCTCGAGTTAAGGCTCACTGGACAATTCTATGGCAACGAAATGTAAGCCATGATCATTATCAGTTTGCCAGCCTTGCACTACCACTTAGCCCATTATGATGTTAAACTTGATTATAAAATTGTGCAAGGAAATGCCACACAAACAAATGAATTCAATTTTATTATAAACCTTTTGGACAGATTTTTTTTTTTAGTTTTCACCAATCTTTCCAGAGTACATTTTGAACACTTGTTTCAAACACGTTAGTCACAAGCATTAGAGCGGTCTTTCTGTTTGTGTAAAAATAAAAATGTTTGAACAAGAAAATCAACATTGAACTATTCTAAGTTTTGTATCTTTGTGTATCCTTGACCAGTCTCTTTGTGATGTGGTGATGTGTCACATTTCCTCACATTAGGCCACCATCGCTACAAAACATTGCCCGTATGTCAGGATGGAAATGTTACCTAGAGGTTATTTCTAAACGTTGCTCCAATGTTGCTTCTCTAACATTCATGGAACGTTTGCCTATGTGTTGTAACGTTACATGACGTTCAGTGACAGTCAAGCAATGTTACAGGAGAATGTTTCTGTTACGTTGGTTTTCAAACGTTGCTATAACATACCCAAATGTGCCCCAACGTTACATTACATTTGTGACATTCCAGTAACGTTGTGGCAACATATGGTGCTACTAGGGGTTGCTCGGTGTAGGATACCGCCTAACAATTCCCCATGCTTTGTTTTGTTTCTTTTTAGCCTCTCGGCAGTCTTCATTCCACCACGGCTTTGGCCTTTA